>JAABLK010000033.1:0-90502 GCA_012295415.1 Phytophthora chlamydospora
ACGGCACAATTACTATGCTTTGTGTAGATAAAGTCCACATACACAAATCACACCTATATATCATTCCTTTATATGGCCTTCTTGTGCATCCACACATATGGGGGGTGGGGGAGACCTGCCTACCGGCCTGCGGGGTCGGGGATTATCTCGAAGTTTGAACGACAATTGTATCTTGAACCAGAAGAGCGTATTTACAGCTACGGTAGTTGGAGCAAACCACGAGCAAATGGATATCTTCATTGCGTTATGCCTACACCTGCTTAGACTTGATCAGCTGCGATCAACGACAGCATTTTCTGTTGGCGGTGCAAGGCCTCCTTACGCTCCTCGCGGTCGCGGAGTTCGCGCTCCATTTCTCGGCGGCCTGCATCTAGTTGGGCTTTCACCGCAAGCCCAATTATTCTTTTTCTTTAAGTGGTAGATTTCCCATTAGCGATGGCCGTAAGCATCACTGACAGGTTCACTTCACGGACATCCAAAATATTGGTTTCGGTCACCCAAAATTCTACTTCGAAGTTGTAAATGTCTGAAGAAAGCCCCCCCCCCCCCGATGCCGGTATATAGCTTATTTGACAATTTCCGGCATATGCCTATATTACGGAGGTCTGCTTTCGGTGAAGCTACCTGAACCATTCCCACGGGGCAGCAGCACCTCAAGCCCTACATGGTACAGCGTATTCCTCGCCTCAGCATGGGGGTCCACAATAAAAGCTGCACCACACTTCGTAGTCATTTGAGATACCATCGGATTGGAGCCATGCATCATGGCCCGTGAATCCATAACGCGACAGCACCACTTCCTGCAAGGATCAAGTTTCCGCAATGGTCTCTCGGGGGGAAGCTTACTGATGCCATACCATATGTGGTAAGCCACAAGCTAGAACAGTTGCTTCCGCAGAACGAATGACGGCAATTGGCACTTCGACAGATGTAGCGCTCACTTCTAGTCGATACACTTAGCATGGCATCTGTCGGCGAACAACAAATGCTTGACGACCGACCAGCGATTCAATCTCAGTTTTCGACTTGCCTTGTCTTCAGCAATTGACATTGGCTACGCTATGGCGGCATCAAGACCGAAGAGCTACGACGTCCTCGTTGCAGTGGCTGCACTCCTATTCGCCAGCTCCGCAAGTGCGCAAACGCTGTTTAAGGCGGACGATGGTTCAGGCGTCCACATCTTCTACCGTACGGCATGGACAGCACCTTACATCCACTACAGCACGGGGTCCGGTTGGACGACAGAACCTGGATCTGCCATGACTGCAAGCAACGACTCAACAAACTTCCCTGCTTCTGCGGGTTGGTTCCGCTATGATTTCTCGTCGCCAACTGCATCGGTCGAGTTCGTTTTCAACAACGGCAATGGAGTTTGGGACAACAACAACGAAAACAATTACAAGGTTAGTGCGGCTGGAACGTGGCAAGTGGACGGTACCACGAGCACATCGAGTACATCTAGCTCCACGTCATCGACTAGCGGAAGTTCGTCCGGAAGCTGCACCAACTACGATGGACTCGATTCATGCTCCACCTCAACGCAGACCGACGTCCCGGCAACCGATGATGAGCGCAAGTGGCAAACTCCGCCTCGCAATGCTAGTGGATGGTCCACCGACTACCAAGACTACCGATCGCTGACCGGCTACGCTCACGTCGTGTACGGACCTGCTCGCACATCGGCCACCGTCACTGTGCGCACGTATCTCCGCGTCGAAGGCGCCACGTGCGCGTACAGCTTCAATGGGGTCAAAGCATCTTCACCAATCTACGAAGCTTCGGTCTCCTTTGACGACGGCCTCGACATTATCGTCACGTGCACCGATGGGAGTGACTCGTGGACGCTAGAACTCGACCCCGTCAATTTCGTGTGGCAAAACAATGTCGTCACGCAGCCCAGCGGCATGAAGGGGGGTCAGAAGGGGGCCATCGTCGACCTCTTCGGCTGGCCCTACGATGACATTGCACAGGAATGCTCGGATTTCCTGGGCAAGGCAGGCTACATGGGAGTCAAGATCAATCCTCCGCAGGAGTCCGTGCTATCAAATGCGTGGCCTCAAAGCGGTCAGCGGAACCCTTGGTACTTCGTGTATCAGCCCGTGAGCTATCGTTTGTACTCGCGTCTCGGATCGAGAGCGCAGTTGAGAGCTATGATTCAAACGTGTCGAGAAAATGGAGTTCGTGTGTACGCCGATGCAGTCGTGAACCACATGACTGGAAAAGGTAACGACGTGCTGCAGCATCGCGAAACCACAGATGGCTCGTGCTACACGTGGGGTGCCAAGTCCAGTGCGAAGAATTCCCCCTACTACACATTCAGTGAGACCTACGGAGTGAACGCGTACACTAACGCTAGACCGGCACTTGAATACCCTGCCGTTCCGTACGGACCAACGGACTTCCATTGCGAGCGCACCATCACCTCGTGGACGGACCCCCTTCAGCTAGAGACGGGATGGCTTTCGAGTTTGACGGACCTGAACACGGAGAAGACATACGTGCGTGAACGCATCGCGCAATACTTCGTGGATCTTCTCGGCATTGGCTTCAGCGGGTTCAGAATCGACGCATTGAAACACATCGGGCCCATCGATGCGGCTGCAATTTTTGGCCTTCTAAACGAGTACATGGGCGGAAGTCTTCCGGACGACTTCATCTATTGGGGCGAAGTGATCATTGGCGGTGACGCTGAGCTGTTGGCTTGCGATGCCGACTCGGGCTACAACTTCTACGAGGGACTGGACGCCTTATATGCCGAGAACAACATCTCCTCCACCGACATCGCCAAGCTCAAGATCTGGTCGTCAGACTACCCCAACAATTTCCCGGCTTGCGGGTCCTGGATTCTACCAGCTTCCCGCTTCGTGATCCAGAACGACGACCACGACCAGCAAAGCGCAGATTCAACTACTCGTGACATGGGCGATGATGGCTCAGTGCTCATCAAGGACAAGGACGTGGGCAAGCACCGCGGTTTCGAGGTCAAGCTGTTTTCTCGCACGGATGCCGACTGGCAGATCAAGGTCGTGCTGAGCTCGTACACTTGGTTCGAGGATGGAGCTGCCGGCTTCCCCGATGGGTACTCAGACTGCAGCGACTTCGATGCATCGGAAGGCCAGACGTGTACAGTCAGTATGCCCTACGAGCAAGCGTTCCGTAACGGGTCATGTGGCTACACAGTTGAGAACTTTGCTGGAGGGAAGTACACTCGTGTGCACCGCGATCTGTCCATTGTGAATGCAATGCGCAACTGGGTGGGCCTATCGAATGTGACCCTCTCAGATGTTGGGATCACAGAGAGCTGCTAAGGATCATGGATCAATCTTAGCGATTGTTCATACACGGGTGTCGTAATTCAATCCATTGATGTTTTCGTTAGAATGACATTACTTTCGTGAAAGTTCAGATGTACTCCTCTTTCATTACGATTGTAGACACTTCAAGGCAGACAAGTAAGTGTAGTTCAGACAAGGCAAACTTGTCGTGAGGAGAGGTGGAACACGGAATCGACGCATGTAATTGGTGCTTGGCGATGCCGACGCGCTCTGCTGATATTCTCCCTAGAACGAGCTCTTTGCGCAAACTCGTTGTTGCTATATTATGGCATCTTGCTATTACCTGAAAGTGCGCGCGATGATCTCCTTTTTCCAGTTCCGCCAGACACGTCATTTTCCATTCTGCACCCTAGTCGAACAGTGATCCCCCAGTTCCGCCTCGAAGAAACCAAGCAACATGTACGAGAAGCGACCTTTGCTGTCGTCCGAGCAGCAATCTCCGATGAGCAGCTGGCCATCACAACAGCAAGGATTCGCTTGGTCGTTGATGGTCTTCCAGACCATTTGTCTCGTATTCTTCGCGCTTAAATTTGACACGGCGAATCCTGTCAACACCGCCGCGGAAGCCAATGTCGACCCAACCCGTCTGCGAGGATACTACGCGATGTACATGGATGTTCACGTGATGATCTTTGTTGGCTTCGGTTTCTTGATGACCTTTTTGCGGAAGTACAGCATGAGCGCCGTCTCGCTCAATTTCATCGTTGCTGTGATGGCGATTCAATGGGGAATCATCATGGTGACGTTGGTCCACCAGTTTGGCGACGGAGATTCATCAAGCGCGATCATCGATCTACCAACCTTGATCAACGGTGACTTCGCGGCTGCCGCTGTATTGATTAGTTTCGGAGCTGTCCTGGGCAAAATCACTCCGACGCAGTTGGTGTGGATGACATTCTTCGAAATTATCTTCTACGCTGTCAATGAGTACATCTTGACAGAGTACCTGAACGTCGTCGACGCTGGTGGATCTATGGTGATCCATGCGTTTGGAGCTTTCTTTGGCCTCGCTTTGACAATTCAGCTGGGGGTCCCGACCGATGACGAGCAGATCCACAACACGTCCCAGTACAACTCGGATGTATTCGCGATGATTGGCACTCTCTTCCTGTGGATGTACTGGCCGTCCTTCTGCGCTGCTATGGTTCCTGCTGCCGGGTTTCAGCAAGAACGTGCTGTCGTGAGCACTGTACTCAGTATCATGGGCTCGTGTGCGTCTGCTTTTGCTGCCACGAAGGTCATGAGCCATGCGAGAAAATTTGATATGGTTCATGTGCAAAATGCCACGCTGGCAGGCGGCGTCGCCATCGGCACGAGTTGCAACCTCGCTGTCAGTCCTGCTACGTCTATCATCGTGGGTATTTTCGCCGGCCTTGCTTCAGTCGTTGGGTACTGCTTCGTGTCTCCACTACTCGAGCGATCGATGCGCTTGTCGGACACATGTGGAATCCTTAACTTGCACGGGATGCCCGGAGTCGTCGGAGGTGTTGCTGCTGCTCTCGTTACCCTAGTCGTTGCTGATGAATACTACGGCGACGAACTGACAGACATCTATGCGGCACGTTCCTATCGCAGTGCTGGTGAACAAAGCTTCTTCCAGCTTCTCGCGGTAGTTGTCACGGTTACGATCGCTGTTCTTTCTGGATTGACCGTAGGCGCCTTCTTGAAGTCTTCGAGGTTTCGCCAGCAGAAGCTCAAGTTTGAAGATGAAGAGTGGTTTTACGTGCCAGACGAGTTTCACGCTTGAGCCGCTCACCAGTAGAAAGTTTGCGCTCAGGTGCTCACATCAGCCGGTCGCAGGTTTTCATTTAGTACTACAATAGTTGCGAAGGTTTTCATGCAGCTTAACTTTCAATAGCGTTGCTCCTTGATCTCAATCCGACTTTGTCTACGTGCTGAACGCTGATCGAAGCGGTTCACTTCCCTGAGGGGATGTAGCACCTACCGCTAACAGTTCTGTCTGTTCCCCATCATAATCGGGACGCACGTGGCTAGTTTTGGCGCGAATCACACGTGCCGCAAACAGGCCTCCCGTGCCGGTTAACACAACACCGCAGAAGCCAACGAAAATCCACATTCCAACCATCGCGCTACTGCTTTCGACGTACTGTGGGTCTGCACTCATCAATTCAATATGCATTGGAGATGTCTTGAGCGATCCGGCCTCTTGGTATGCGAATAATTTGCTCGTGACCGACTTATCATCTAAATTCGGTCTCAGGAAATCAACAGACACGGATATACAGCTTTCCGAGCCGTCGACGCATAGTGCCTTTGAACTGTTCACGACGTACATCGCCCCCGATACGGGATTGAGGGCAAGCTTAGGGTGTACTTGTCCGTCCAAAGCAGTGAAAGGTTTCGTCGTTAGCATTCGATAGATAACCGACGTGAAGGCTTTAGAGGAGAAGGTTGAGCCGCATATTGCGTTGTAATCACTTTCAAAACACCGAATAGTGAACGAAAGCCGATCAAATGCGCATTCACTCGCACGCTCGCAGACTGAGGAGCAACTCTTCATCCCAAACGTTGGAGGACACCAACACACGTTCCCTGACGAGGATTTAAGACACTCACCGCTATTCTCACAGTCGTACTCCTTTTCACAGCCTGTGTCGTCGTCTTGGACGATGATTCGAACGCCCTGATTTTGAGCATACGTCGTCAAAGGATCATTTTCGTTGGTGCCAACTGGCAAACTGTCGTATTCGTCGTCGGAGCTGGTCACATGATGAAGGAGTATCGGCTGTTTGGCCTTTGGAATAAGCCTCTCGTAGTTCAACGTAAACGGATACGCACCATCGTAAATGTCATTTGCAACCGGGTTAATGCTTATCCACTGAGGATGGTGCCAGTTCAAACGCGTGAAAGTTAATTCCAGAGGAGCGGCCGAAAACAAACTCACGTCTTTCTCATACGAGATCTTGATGCTGACATCTTGCAATGGAGCTGAATCAAGAGCAACGGAGAAATTGGTCGTCAGACTGCTCTCGGACACGACAACGTCACTTGCTGAAATGGTAACACCAGGCAAGTCATCGTCGACAACTGTGACTTCAATCGATCCCGACGCAGAACGCCATTTCGTTTCAATAATGTGATGTGGCCACACGTCACTCTCGTTGTCGCGAACAACAAACTCCGCACTCGAATACGATAAAGTCGTCGAAAGGTGAACAGATGTTCGAGAAATCACACCGCTATCAATTGATTGGGATGGAATGACAAGCCCCTCGGTATCCGCTGAAGAAGAGCTGACGTGCATCACGAATGTACGATTCCCCAGATAGGTATTATCATCCACTGCCAGAAACGCAAGTTCCTGAGGAGTATTCCAGTTCTCCGCTGTGAACCGCAATTTAGTCGGCATTCGGAACGTCCGACTGTCGCCAGACTCGTATTTTGCACCCAGTAGATCTGCCAACGATTCTGATGCGCTCGATGCATTTGTAGCATCGAATGTAGTAACATCAGCACTGTCAGCTTCAACCAGTACGGATATCAGCGTGTCATACAAGGGCTCGCTTGACAAACGGATCGAGACGCTATCTGGTACACCATAAAGGTGCATTCGCGACAAGTGACTGACCGTAGGCGGTACACTGTCTGGATCAAGCAAGTCGCCTCGAGCCGAAAGAGGAAACGACACGGGTTTATATCCCGTCATGGTGACTTGAGGCGCGAGGATACAGCCGTTGGTGGAGTCATAAGATTGATCGAAGGCGACCAGAATACAGCGTACGGTGAAAAGTGAAAGATTGCTCATCGTGATAATTTGAGGCCCGCCAGATTTCATAGCAACTTGCGTTGTTCCCATTTGAATCCAATCCTTAGAGATATTCTGGATATCTGCGGCTGAGCTTGTGATGCTATACTTTGGATTGCCCCACAGCGTCATCTGGCGGATATATCTCGATCCTGTCAAGGCTGGAACAGTCAATGATACTGCCGATAAGGTTGTTGCGGATTCAAACCCAGCCATTATCCACGCACTACCAGTTTCAAGAGGCAGTGCGCTGCCATTTGTGATGCAAGTTTCCCAGGGGGCGCCTGACGTTGCGCTGAATACTGTTGCGCAGGTAGAGTTCGGAATTGTTTGGAGGTCAATTACTGTGCTAAGATCATTGCTGCATCGGAGATATCGGGCCTGAAGTTCTGACAGCTTGTAGAACGGAACTGAACCCGGATAAGCGCTGCTTCCCTCGATCACAGTGAACTCCGACTTAGAAAGTATCACTTTGTTCTCATCATCTTCTAGCACTAAGAGCGTTTTGACGCTTGAGTCGTTGAACAGGTTTTCATTACAAGTTGCCAGAGTCGCATCACAAAGCAAACCTCCCGAGTAGTCGGGGTCGAGCGACTCAGCTGTGTGGGTCAGCATCACTTCACGATCACCAATTGCAACTTTGTCGTCTATGGCATACACTTGCACCCGCTGAGGATCTCGCCAATTTCCAGAAGTGACTAGCAGTTCGTGTCGGCAAATGCGGGTCTTGTCGTCACATGGTGACGCAGAGGCTCCTTGCATCGAAGGGATAGAAAACTCGATTTGGTTCTGATCAGCATGGGCCGATGCCACGCTAGGCATGTATCCCCCGACGGAAATCCTACTACTGGCTAAGGCTTGCTGGTAAATCTCCACTTCATTCAGGAGGATACTGTTCTCGCCCTCAAGCTGTAGTCGCAAGTACTGCACTTCAGTAGGGGTGGAGTAATCAGCAACGAACCTGTCCTCATCGAAGTAGCCATTCGCTTCTCCATTCACACGCCACCGGTATGAGATCGTTTCTTCTTCTGAAGCATCAAAAGATCGTAAAGAAACAGCAAACCTTCGTGAATACAGCGCAGTGTCTTTTACTGCCAGAAAGGCTTCGGTTTCGTTGCTGTTTTCTGGGAAAGGGGTGTCTGATAGGAACACCCAGAATTTTGCCGCGAGTTGTTCTGGTAGTAGGTCCGAGTTTGGGACCATTTTCTTGAGAGTCACCACGATATCCTCAATACGTCGGACACTGTTCAAATTTATCTGCCACCACGGGTACGTGTCAACAGTTCGTGACATTGAGTAAGTCGAGGCGATGCCCGAGTTGGAGTTAGTTTTGCCATCGATCGCAGCAGCTGCGTTTCCTTGCTGACTCTGAGAAGGTGAGCCTGACAAAGCAAGGTTGACACTACCAGACGCTCTAACTTGTAGTTGAGGATGCAACGTCGTATCACTATGCTCTTTTGAGGCGAAAGTCACCTCATCTACGCCATCGTACACGAAAGCAGCGGTTGTACGTGAGTATACCAGGAATGAAATACTGCTCGAACTTAAGGACTGATCTCGCTGATGTGCCAGAACTCGATTGACAGCAACAGTAACGTCGATTTCAATCCACCCCGACGACGGCACGAATTCATTGGTAGCTGGATCTATCTCCTTACTCTGCTTGACGAAAGTTTCTCCATCCGTGTGAACGCTAATATCTTCAAATGTCGTCGTACCCGGGAAAAGCGATGGCTCTTCAGAACCATTTTCGGCTAAAGAGCATTCAGGAACAGGACTGGAGTCATCTTGCGTGCACTGCGTTTCAAGTAAATTTTCTGCCCAGGCATCCGACTGCGCCATGTCAGCAACAGCCACACCCACGATGATTCCACCCAACCCTCCATTCTCACCTCCAGACAGACGAAACAAGCGAAGAATGGCTAATCCAACTTGCGAGCTGCTTGTTTTTGTCTGGATCGCTGGATTTGTATCAAATCGAATTACCGCAACACATTTCACCGTTTTACCTTTTGTGCTCTGCGACGAATTCCCTGCAGCTACAAGTGTGGGTGACGCTCCTAAACTCCCTTGTGAGTCCGCCGAAAATACTAAAGTCGTGTCTGCGATAGGTAGAAGGGAAATCTCAAATGGTTGGTAATTGCCCCCTTCAGGCTCCCAGTGGATAGGCTCGCTATTCAACTGTAAGTCGTAGGCTACAACGGCATCATCTCCACCATTTTCTCGAGTTGTCGCACGAGATGAATCCAGAAGAATTGTAGCAGCAGGGAATCGCTGAACAAAGATAGTGTTTACTGCCTGCACTCCACGATTATACATCGGATCACCGCTGCTGGACGAGAAAATTAACACTTTTGAGTACTGAACTTCGTGTGATGCGCCAGGATTCGTGTCAGGGATTGCTGATAGTGCAATGTATTGGGCTTCTTTCCAGGAAGACGGCGTGATATGAATGGTGTTTGGATCAACTTGGATGTTCGAGTCGACATCTGGAACAAAAGAAACCTCGACATCAGCGTGAGGCTCACTCGAGAGCGTGATGCCTACGGACGCACTGTGTCCCTGTTCTCGGACACAGACAAAGTTTTGTGGTGTACTACTTCCAGTTTGTTGATGGCGGATATCCTCAGGGTGTATCCAAAGGACTGGTTGATCATCATCCAGAATAAACACCTCGACCGACGACAAAGGTGCTGGAGCCGTTAAAACACCATCACTTTCTTGCCAGAGAAAAACATGCTTAATATTTCCTGTATCATAAGTTCCCCACTTCTGTGTGTAAATGCCAACTGCAAGTGTGTACCTGGTAGAACCAGCTGCTGTCTTCAGGGGCGAATTGTAAGACACATCGTTGCTGGAGGCAGTGAGCGATATTAGGCTGCTGTGGATTCCGTCAGAAGTATCGTCGGGAACTGCGTCAACAGTGATCGTTTGGTACTGATCCCAGTTTGAAGACGAAAAAGTCAAGGATGCCAGGGAAGATTTGAGTTCTGCTTCACTGACATCCAGGGCAATCGTGACGTCAGACGTTGGCTGAGAATTCAAACGGACACGAAAACTATCCGTTTGGCCAATTTCAGATACTGAAAGACTCGCCTTTGACACAATTACTGCGGGATCACCATCATCTTGAATAGTTACAATCGTTCCCACATTATCCATTAATTCATCTGCATGTGTCTCTAGAGCCAAGAACTGGTCATGATACCAGCTCCATTCACCAGGATGCTCATAGTCAACGCCTAGATGTGCACCACCGCCCACATTTCTCAGAACAACCTTGAAGACTTGGTCGGGTGCCTGAAAAAGGTCGTTGTCAAGAATTATAATGTCTACTGTTTTCCATGCGTCCTTGTCCGAGAAAAAGAGAGTGGTTGTTTGAACGGGCGTGTAAGCAACGGATTTCTCTGCTGTGCACGGACTAATATGCGTACATCCTCGCGTTTCAACAATTCCGTAGTCGAAGTCTGGATCGTACTTGGTCTTCCCCGGCATAATCGCTCCGCTGTATGTTGCGATATCAACTGTCACCACACCGTCGGTATACGTGTTCACATTAGTGGAGTCAGGAATGCCTGTGCGAGTGATGTTAACAGTAACTTTCCCAGCGTTTTCTAACACCTCGTAATGCGACAGAGAAAACGATAGTGTTCCAGCGTCGCGGTCATCAATAATGTAGATCCACATGTCCAACTTCAAACCGATGGTCGCTCCCCCTGAGACCGAATCCAAGCGGACCTTAATAGCTCTAGTGTGAGGCTGGTACTTGTCATTATTGAAGATCTTCACCGAAAACGTTTTACTCACTTCATCGGTCGCCCACGTAAGTTCTTGCGAGGCACTTAGGTAGTCAAAGGCTTTGCTACCACCATCTGTAGCGTTGCTGCCGGCTGCAACCGTGGTTACCACAAGCACGACGGGAACGTAAGAAGCGGAAGAAAATCCAAGACTTCGTTCAATCGACACAACCGCGTTCCCGCTATCTTCCCGGCAAAATATAAACGGCACAGCAAAATTGAATTCACCTGCGTCTCCATCATCCAAAATGAAAATAGCCGTGGTTGGAACCGCAGTCCCGATTGCCGCCGGAGAGCTCACGCTAGTGATCTCAAGGAAGAAAAACTCATTTGCCTCATAGTCTGCATCGTTGATCAACTCGATACTGATTAAACCTTCGAACTGGTTGTCATCAAAACTCACTTCACGCACGGAGTTCGTCAGTTTGAAATTCTTGTTGACCGTGGCTGTTGCGTCCACGGGGTTCGCCAGCGCGTATTGGACAACAACCTTTCCAGTCCCCCCGCCAGTTCGCACGATCGTTACGTTAACTGTGCCGGCATTTTCCTTAAATGCGTAGCTCTGTTTGTCGAAATCGAAAGTACCAGCTAAAAACCCAGTTAGTATCGCAACGGTTCAGGTAGCGCGAGCAAAGTGAGTTCTCACCGTCACCACCTGCGCAAACCACCGTCGATACAACCGCCAGGAGAACAAACAAGCAACGTAGCAGCCAACTACACCCAACGCGGTCCATTCTTGCGGCTCCGACCTGGAATCGAGCAGTCGCCGCGAATGGACGCAACGTGTGTGGTGTACACAACTTCAACTTCGAGGACCATCACTCCTCGGAAAGGACGCCCGCCGTCCAAGCCGCACATAACGTCTAGCCACGCCGCCTTCGCTTCCTGCCTCTGGAGGTTCACGAGCGTGCAGACACCGCGCCGCTTCCTTTGTCGCTCTCGCCCGCATCTTCGGCTCGTTCTCACCAGCTTTCGTCATGATTGCAAGCGTCTGGAGAGCGCAGCAGCCTGAGAAAGACAACCAAGCAAGAATCGTGTGCGTCGGCGGCCTTTCTCGACTGTCGAAGAAGGTTTGCCATGAAGGCGACGAGCCTGCAGGACGCGTGTGCTCACTTGGAGTTTCGCGTGAGAAGACAGAGCCCCAGAGACCTGCGCGACACCACTCCAGCCTTCGAAGACAATGGAAGCGGAAGCTACGACACAACCCGCAACGCCGAAACGGACTCTCGACACGTATATCAAGGGTGAGATTGTCCCTGACATGCTGGAGACCCAGCAGCGCCCCGAGTCTGTGCTGGCCAGGACTGGAATGACTCCAAGCCGCCACGACAGCGAGCGTCCGTGGATCCCGTTCCCAGTGGGCCAGCCCGTCATATCTGAAGCAGAAGCGATCGTTTTTGATGAGCGCAGGTGCGTGCTGGCCTTGCGGAGAGGATTGAGCGTGGTGAGTTGAACCGCTAACTCTGTCGTCCTTTTTGGTGCTGCGGCAGACTCGATCCTCAGGAGTGGGTGGAACTTCTTGAGCAGACAGAGTGTCTAGAATACGTTAGTCCTGACGTCGAGGCATGCATCGAGAGGCAGTCCCGAATGGAAGGGAACCAGGAGCTCGACCTCACTGGCAGAGAGTTCATCGATAGCCCGTTCATACCGAAGCTACCACCACTGAGCACCATCGATGCGGAGCGGACGACTGTTTTGAAGCCCATCGCACAACCTCAGCGTAAGTACATTCAACACCTGTGCAGTTTGATCCAGCCTAACGCCACGTTCGATTCTTATTGAAATAGACAATGTGCCGCGGCGTCCAGGACTGCGCGAGAAATTCCCTCGTCAGCAGCCATTGAGCAGTCACAACCAAGCGCACTTTCCTGACAACTACAGCACTGCAGCTGAGAATCGAGCCGAAACCATGAAGCGCAGCGACTCAGTCGCGAAACGAAGCTCGGAAAGGCCTCCAGCACGTTCGGCCAGTCGGTCGCTGCGGTTTGAAGTTCCGCAGCAAGCCAATGCATCGAGTCGACGCAAGCGTGCTTCGTGGAATGGTCAATCTGCACAGTCCAGTACATCAGCACCGTCTCGACGACAGTGCAAGTCGGCGAGGAAGTCGAAGGACTGCGTGATCCCAGGCTGCTCCAAAGGTGCTCGCTCGAAAGGACTGTGCAAGCGTCATGGAGGCGGAAAGCGATGCACTTTCCCCGACTGCAGCCGCAGCGATCAAGGTGGAGGGTTCTGTATCGCACACGGTGGAGGTACGCGGTAGTTGGCTTTATTGAGATGTTGCTCCTGCTGACCCTGACGACTGCATTGGCCTGAACTGCTGAAGGCAAGCGGTGCGCCACCGAAGGATGCAAGAACTCTGCCCAGTCTCGTGGGCTCTGCAAGAGCCACGGAGGTACGCTGCACAAGTAGCTGTTCTGTGAGTACTGGTGCTTGCAGCTAATAGTGGCTGCCTTCACGTCAGGTGGCAAGCGGTGCCGCGCTGCAGGATGCACCAAGAGCAGCCAGGAAGGAGGTTACTGCCGCGGTCACAGAGCTAGCAAAGCAGAGCAAGTCGAGGCGTTCAACATCCTCCTCTAGAGGAAATGCAGCACTACTTGCTCTCCTCTCCGTCAGGAGGTGAATGTTGCCTCCATGATCGTCCACGTTTCGTTCCAGTGCAGTGCAGTGCTTGGTTTGCAAAGTTGAAGTGATCCGAACAAATATCATTGGCCAAAATCCTTGGAGAAATGTGATTGGTTAAGATCGTGAAGCCCATCACCCCTCTTTTGCCGCCAAAACCGCGTCGCTCCCCGCCAAAACTCGAACGAGAGAGGGACTGCGACTCGAACTCCGCTTCGTGCCGCCTGAGCACGCCACGGGCTATGGAGGACCTTCCGATCCAAGTGAGTAGAGCGTCTCTTGCAGCCGACCTTCTTCGCCACTAACAGCACGTCTTGTCCCCCAGTGCGTTAAGAATGTGGTGCTGGAGGCCACCCGCGACGACGGCGAGATCGACCGCTCGACGCTGCAAACAGACTTAGTGCTGCGCAAAGAGATGGGTAACGCGAGGCTCGTGAGCGGCGACGCCGTGCTGTGGGTGGGCAAGGGCGTGCTGTCGCACAAGGACTCGACACTCGATTCGGCGCCCACGCGCACAGTCCGCGTGGAGAATGGCAAGCGGCGCTTCGTGTTCACACTGGCGCTGGACGCGGCCGGCAAGCAGTTCTACGCCGACCTCAAGGACCAAGTGGATGGAAAGGTCGGCATGGAGGTGCGCAGGAAGAAGCGCAAGATCCGCAAGCAACTGAGCAAAGTCATGGGCTTCACGCCCGTCAACACGCTAAAGAGCCCCTCGCTGGTCCAGAGCCCGGCCAAGAAGCCGCCCATGACGCCCAAGCGCAGCCCTCTGGCCGACATCGGCACGCCCAATCGGACGCCGCAGCTGACGCTCCCGCCGCCACTACCGGTGACCACCAAGAGCGCGTCCTCGTCGCTGGCCTCGCCGTTGAGGTCACCGTTCCGCTCCCCTTTCCGTAAGAAACCGCGTCTCTCGCTCAGCCCGTCGAGTGGAGGGACGCCGCTGTCAACGACGCCCTCGAAGTCTCCCACGCGCGAGTGGCTGAGCCCCGTTCGGTCGCTGAAGCTGCGCAGCGGACCGACCCCGCCAGATTTGAAGCGACACAGCAGCCACACGCCCGACGGTCGCAGTACGGGGGAGCCGGAGGGGTCTGCTGGTACCCCTGGCGAGAAACATCGTCGCAAGTCAATCACGGGCTCAATCAACAAGCGAGTTCGCTCGCTGCAGCTCATGCTTGACGATGAGCCAACCGCCAAGGAGCCCAAGGCGCATGGGAAAAAGAAAATTACTTCTCACTTTTTCGCGGCCAACACCTCGAACAGCGATCAGGAGGATTCGACTGCGCGATCCCTGGACATGTCGATGGAGTCTGTTGCTACTGACGGACAGACCGACGATTCTAGCGTCAGTGGTCCACTGGAAGATGGAACTCAGAGAAGCACGCATGGACTGCTGAACCTGGGCAATTTCTGCTACATGAACGCAATCGTTCAGGCTCTGGCAGCTATCCCTGATTTCGTGAGCAGTGTGGAAGACGAGGAAAATCTGCTGAAAATCATTCGGAAGCAGCCGCACTCAAGTGCAAAGACTCTTGAGCAGGTGAAAGCCATTTTTGACAGCTGGCGGTCAAGCGGGGACACCAAACACCTCCCGCTGCAGTACACTTTGAGTCATCTGCTACAATTGGTCGTCAAAGGCAGCGATGCATCGATCAACCCGGAGCAGCTCAAGAACGTGATGGGAAAGAAAAACTCGATGTTCGCAACGTACGTGGATCCTGCACGAACGTGTTTTGCATCGTTGCTATAACTTTGGATTGTATTGTATGACAAACAGCCACTTCCAGCAGGACGCACACGAATTTTTGCTCAACCTGGTGACGGAATACGAAAAAGAGTTGGTGCAGACTATTCAAGAAGTGACCAAGAAGATCGAGGAAGATTCTCAGTCATCTCCTCAAGTGCAGAAGAGCAGTCTGTTGAATTTCTTCCGCGACGGCCCCAAGGCAACTGGAAGTCGAAAAGAAGCAGATGCATCTTCCGACACGGAGCAGGAACTCATCTGTCGACTACCTCCAGCGAAGTGTTTCCGGGCGGAGCTTAGCCGGACGCTGACCTGCAAGAACTGCGGATACAGCCGGAAACAGGCCGAAACATTTTATGACTTCTCTCTGGATCTCCCGTACTACCCCGTTCCTGAGCAAGAACCCACAGCCGAGCAAGAACCTCAATCATCGCCATCTCCAGTGCGACAGTGCTTTTGCAATCTCTCCCCTGTAGCAGCTGGTGAAGGAGGTGAACGCTACTACTGCTGCCCAAAATCTTCCTGCAGTTACCGGGAAAAGGTTGAAGAGACTGAGCAGCCGGAAACTTCACCAACGAAGCATGCAGACACCGCGATGAAATCGGCAGTGTCACCTGCAACTCCAGCAACGGGTTTCCCACCGAGACCCCCTCCAATTGAGCTCGAAACTTTAATCCAGAAGCAGTTCGAGACCGAGGTATTGGAGCTGACATGCGAGAAGTGCAAGGTGGGAAAGGAAGCCGAGTCCGCGTACCTGGTGAAATCGTTGCCATCGGTTCTCGTCTTTCATTTGAAGCGATTCGAAGTCAACCCTCAGAGTGGTGCTCTTTTCAAGAGATGTGACCCGGTCATCCCTCCTGCTGTGATTAACCCAGTTCACACGATCAACAACACAGTTCCATCCGGGAACGAAGCGCGATACGCTCTGAAGGTACATGCTGCCCCTGATTGCTTTTTCCATCTAGGGTGACATGTCCTTACTTTTCCACTTGTACGGAGCAGAGCGTTATTCATCATCTTGGAAAGAGCATTGATGAAGGTCACTATGTTGCAGACGTGTGCAGTGAAGAAGGCCAATGGATCCGACGAAATGATACACACGAATCTCTGGTACGTGCACATTTGACAAGGTTCCCTCATACATAAAGCATCTGACGAATATTTCTGTCGACAGATATCGGAAGACTATGCACTCCAGGCTTACCGAAGCCAGGAGTCGTGTTACATGTTTTTTTACGTAAAGTCAGACATGAACAGTGACGCTCAAGGCAAGGAAAACGTACCAGTAAATCGTGCACAGCCAGGAGACGAAAACGACGAGAACTCCAGCCAACAGCTGCAGGGAGCTCCTCACAGTGGCCTGCGTGCATTCTTATAGTCTGGGAGAAGCGTTCAACTGTTTGTTATGATTGGGTATACTAATATTTTCGAATTACACCGCTCGCCTTTTTGCTGTTGTCTTCACTTGGGTGGACAAGGAAGCTGTAACCATTGCGCACCCTTGCTACGTCTTGGAGCGAATCCTTTCACGGCTGCTACGCTTACGCTGAGGAAGTTATAGTGTTGGTACCGAGCAGCGGTGTCTTGCTGTCATCGACGTAGTTAACGCAATCCTCTTCCTCACTGCGAAATGCCGTTCGGGTTCGCAAACGCTTCAGGAGATTCAGTCACGGGAATAAATCGCATTAAAACACCTGCACCAGTACAAGAGCTCCATTAGTTGACCTTTTTAAAACATTGAAATAATCAAAATCAAACTTACCAACAGGAAGCGAGAGTGCACCCAAGCCGAAGCATATGAGCCAGTGCCTAACAGGAATGCCGCTCGTTTTCGTGAAATCACCTCCGAATTCAGCGAGAAACACTTGAACAAAGATCGTGATCAAAATGATCGCGATGAAGAGCATGTTGCTCAACAAGCCGTTGAAGACGCGCCAGTCGTTGTTTGTCCTTCGCGCATTGAACTCGTTGAAGAGCTGACTGAATACGAAAGCGTTGAAAATGATCGTGTAGTGTCGATAGTCGTAGGACGAGCATCGGTCGTTCAGGCAGTCCAAAGGATAATCGAGGACAGTCGAGTTTTTTGCGTAATCGTCGCACGACAAACTCCAGCAAACATTTCCATTTGCTGTCACACAGTTGTCACTGCTGAGTGTGGGGAAACTCGACTTCACGCTGTATTCCCACGCCACGCACTCGTTACCGTCATGATACCCAAATTGTTCAGCGCCGTAAACGAGCAGAAGGAACACGAGCAACAGCTGGAAAATGGACTGCACGATGATATTCTTCACCATACACCTGCCCAGGAGCTTCGCGGTTTTCTTGTATGGACGTCGATCAAGTAACGCTTCTGTAGGAGCCTCAGTTCCGAGTGCCAGTGCTCCCATGGTGTCCATAATGAGGTTGATCCAGAGCATCATAACAGAGTTTAACGGTGGCTCCCTCCCGGTCACAGCACTTGCGAAAGTGACTACTAAAGCCACAATGTTCACTGTAAGCTGAAACTGCAAGAACTTGCGAATGTTGTCGTACACACAACGCCCCCACAGCACCGCTTTTCGGATGGACGAGAATTTGTCGTCCATGATAATAATGTCGGAGGCTTCTTTGGCAAGATCGGTCCCAGTAATCCCCATCGCCATTCCTACGTCCGCAGTCCGAAGCGCTGGTGCATCGTTCGTACCATCACCCGTCACGCCCACGACCTCCGATCGGTCTTTTAGTAGATTAACCAGCCGAAATTTATCGTCTGGGGACGATCGTGCCAAAACCTGGAGCCGGGGAATTAGCTTATTAACGTCTTCCACGCTCATTGTTCGAAAGACAGGACCTTCAAGGGCTATACCATCTTCAGTCATAATTCCGCACTGCCTCGCAATGGCACAAGCGGTATGAATGTTGTCACCTGTAACCATGCGCACCATTATGCCAGCTCGCTTGCAATCTCTGATAGCGTCCGTGACATCTGGTCTCAGCGGGTCCTGAATACCGAAAATGGCGTTCACGACTAAATCGTGGTCCGGTGCATCTTCCAGTGACTGTAAGTCTTGTGGTAGCTCACCACTTGGGAAATCTCGATGGCCGACGCAGATCGTCCGCAGTGCAGACTCTGCCATTTGCCGGATAACTCCATCCAGCTCGTCACGTTTCTTTGAAGTCAGCTCCTGAATGTTGCCATCCAAGTCGATGTACTTGGTAGATCGAGTCAGAATCACCTCCGCAGCTCCCTTGGAATAAAGACGACAGCTCCCGTCTTTTCGCTTGATAATGGCGGTCATTGACTTCTTTTCCGAGGAGAAAGGAAACAAGCGGTCCCCGCGTGCCTGCTGGAAGCTTTCTCGGCGAATATCCATGATGGGAAAACTGAGCTTGTTCAACCATAGAAGCACAGCTCCTTCGGTTTTGTTGCCCTGCACTTGTGGTACACCACTGACATCCTTGAGATATGCGCTCGTATTAACTGCTATGTTCGCCGCGAGTTCTTCGAGGGCTTTTGCATCCACCGAAAACCGGTCTCGACTTGTGTTCATGAACTCGTCCTTGAACAATTTGCCCAGTATCCACCCTTGCACAACAGTCATTTTGTTTTCAGTGAGCGTTCCAGTCTTATCAGAGCAAATGCTTGTCACATTGCCCATCGTCTCACAGGCTGCCAGCACACGGATGAGGTTATTGTCTCGGAGCATTTTCTTGGTGGAGTACGACAAAGATATCGTCACAGCTAGTGGCAGTCCTTCTGGAATTGCGACGACGATGATCGTGACGCCAATAAGGAAGGTGTGCAGAATGTATGCTGGCCAGGAGTACTCCAATTTCTTCTCTTTTGACGTGGAGTAAATGATGACCATCGCAACAATCGTAGCAATGGAGAATGCCATTCCTACGTATCCGATGTGCTTCGCCATTTCTTCCAGCTTCTCCATAAGAGGGGTCGCTTTCTGCTCGCGAACAAGCTTGGATTTGATTTTCCCCCAGCGGCACTCGTCACCGACTGCAATCACAAGACACTCTCCTCGACCACTTGCGACGAGACAGCTTGAGAGCAAGAAGGGATCTTTGTGGTGTTCCTTGCTGACGTCGTCGGGCTCCCCCGTCAGGCTTGACTCGTTGCACTTGAGATCGCTGCCGTTAATTAACACAGCATCGGCCGGGACTTTGTCCCCAGTCTCGAGGATGATCACCTCGCCGACCGAAATTTCCCCCACTGGGATTTGGTCGGGCTTGCCATCCCGAAGCACTTTGACTTGAACGTCGTCATTCTTGGCGCTGAGTGCGCGGAACTGCTTTTCCTTGGTGTAATTATTGATGGACGTCACGAATGCCACAAGCACCACACCAGCAAGGATGGCGACACCTTCACTCCAGCCTGTCTCCGGGTTCTCCATATAACCTGTTACCATGGAGGCGATGGCAGCGATGATTAGGATGATCAGTGTTGTGTCTTGTAAACTCTCAATAAAGAGGCGAAATAATCCTTTCATGGGAGCGTCCAAGAAGGCGTTGCGGCCGAAGAGTTCACGGCGCACTGTAAAGTTGGTGTCGATCTCGCTGCGGGGCAAGCCCTGCTCCAGATTCACGCACAACATCGTCGCCAAGGCGGTGACGCCGCCGATCCGCTTCAGCTCCTCCAGGTTCGTCTCTGTCATTTGATCCTGGTTGAGCTTCCGGATCTCATCGAGTGTGATACCATAGGGCGACGACGGCGCGACCTTGCTGATACTGGTCGGTTTGGCGGGCAACGATGGAAGCGGCTGCACCGACGTGAAGTCTGGCATTCTAGCACTGCTGTAGACTTCGTCAACCTGTTCCGCTGTCGAGAGTTTTTGTTTGACCAAGAGAACACGAGCAACAGACCAGAGCTCTAGTCACGCAGCATTTGGCGCCGTGCAGGTCCAGGAATTTGCACGGGGAGTGCTGTTCCTGGTCGTCGGCCACGCGGAGGTTTCCGTTTTAGCGCGTTCGTTTCGCCTCGTGCTTGGTCACAGCGACTATAAAAAGGCATACTACAACAAAAGTTGCCGTTGTTGAAGTGGGCAAGAGCTGTTATTTTAAACCAATAGGAAGTGAAAATCGCCAACCTCGTCGAACATTGGCTGAAAAGACTTGTAGACGAGTTTGCGTCTCAGCGGCATCGCGGCGCACTTGAACCTGGCGACCATGCCGCTCTGCGCCGCCTGCTGCGTCCCCAAGGGCTTCAACAAGTGCGGACGACTGCTGCTGTCTTCCCTGCAACAGAGCGAGCATGGGGATATTGATTTTCGCTTGGTTTTCCGCTGGCTTGGGCAGGTTTCACGGTGGACAGCGCCATCTGCCGCGTCCAGTGTGCAAGGAATGTTTCCGCACCGGGAAGAAGCCAATGGACCTCGGTGGCGAGCCGGAGACGCTGCTGTATGTGGCTAGGCATTGCACTATTGTGTTGCAGTTGCTGGGAGCTCATGTGGATATGCGTTTCACTCTCCAGGATCCGAGCTCCGGGTGACAAGAAAACGGCGTCACTCGCGGACTTCCAGCTGCTGAGCGTCATTGGACAAGGTGCCTTCGGAAAGGTGGGGGGTGGCCGCAATGGGAGGAAACTTTGGGGCTTTGGTCAGAGTTATGAGAACTCTTTGGCGGTGGGTGTAGGTGCTACTGGTGAGACACTCTACCACCGGAAAAGTGCACGCGATGAAGGTACCGTGGTGTAGTCATAGTGACCTGCGTTAATTGAGCTGGCTTACGTTGCTTCTTAATCTCGTAGATCATCAGCAAGCAGTTCATCATTGATATGGAAAGCGTGCACTACATGAAAACTGAGCGCGACGTCATGACCAAGGTTGACTGACAAATTCGTGCTGGGGCCTTATCCGGTTTTGCGATCTTATCAACCAACTCATGAGCATTTGTGGTAATGGCAGATTCGTCACCCTTTTGTGATCGGCTTGAACTACGCATTCCAGACGGAATCAAAGGTAGTGTACTTGGGCTATGGGAGGCTGTGCTGCAAAGCTGACGTGTTGCTGTCTAAAGGTTTATCTCGTCATGGAATATCAATCTGGCGGCGAGCTCTTTTCGTATCTGAAAGAGGAGGGCACTTTTACTGAGGTATACACGCTTCTGCAGTTTGCACGAATACTTGTGCTAAGTCATGCCGTTTTTAGGATACAACGCGCTTCTACCTGGCCGAAATGATTCTGGCCTTGGAGCACCGCCATGGACACGGCATCATCCATCGGTTCGTATTGTTATTTTTAATGACGAAATGGGATGGCTTCGAGCTAACACCAGTGTTTGGCAACCTCTTCAGTGATTTGAAACCCGAAAACGTTCTCATCTCCGCCGAGGGTCACATCAAACTGACCGACTTCGGTTTGGCGAAGGAATATGTTGAAGGGCAGAATTTACTAACAGTATGCGGCACGAAGGAATACATGGCTCCGGAAATGCTTCTGGGCAAGGGATACGACTCGGTAAAACCTGCATGTTCCAAATGGGATAACTTCCATGTGCTGACATTGTTTTTTGTTTTTCTTCTTCTTTTTGTGGCCTCACTTCGAATAGGCCGTGGACTGGTGGTCACTTGGTGCCCTTGCGTACGAAATGCTGACGGGAAACCCACCGTTTAGATCCAAAAACCCAGCTGACTTGCAAAAGAAAATCCTCTCATCCAAGGTTTGGCTCAGTTGCCTTCCCAAGTGAAACGACGCTGAACTGAGTTGCCTGATGCTGTTTGCACCTTTCCACAGATCCAATTGCCACGATGGTTGTCGAGTGAGGCTCACTCGTTGATCAAGACACTTTTGGAGCGTAACGTGAGTAAAAGGCTTGGTGGTGGCAAGTCGTCCATGTTTGTGGTGAAGGGAGTGCAGGCTCTAAAGCGCCACCCGTTTTTCAAGGTAGGGAAGGGAGAGCTGTTTGAAATCACTAGGTACGGACAGAGCACTAACCGGACGATATCGTCGTAGTCAGTGGATTGGGAGAAGATGGAAACCCTTCGCGTTCCACCACCGAAAGTGCCCAGCGTCTCTGACGAAGCGGACACAAGCAATTTTGACAAGAAGTTCACGGATTTGCCAGCCGACGACCTTATGTGCGACGCAGTAGTGGAAGAGCACAACAACTTATTCCGAGGATTCTCGTTTTGTCGTCAAGACAGCATCAAAGAGATCATCTCTAACCCGCAGTCACCGATCAACACTGCACGACTTCCTACTATCGCGAGCCTAGTTCTCGACGGCGATAATATCAAGGACATCAACGACGCCATTGCGACAGCAGTCAGAAAGCAACCAGGAATCTTGATCTGAACGACGGGATTACTGCTCCTTCTTCTCCTCCAGCGTCGCCGCCAGCGTGTCAATGGAGTTGAACTGGCGAGTCCAGCGCGAGTTGTAGAGGAACGGGCGCAGATCGAAACGGTTGTCATCCGGCGAGTAATTTTCAGCGTGGTAGGACGGAGTCAGCGTAGTCATCTTGTGCCGATTAACTGAGTAGTAGAAGAAGAAGCGCTTGACCTTCGTTGCCACAACCGTGGGCGCCAAGTGGCTCCACATGTTCGTGAGCTTGCGGAACATCCAGTACGGTCCGCATCGGTCAATCTTGCGCAGACGGCCGAAGAAGCCCAGCTCATCGTACGTCATGCCCATGTCCTCCTCATCCAGTTGAGAGTGGTCAGCGTCTTCACCAGCGTTCTCATCGGTGGGACGCAGCTCCGCCGTCGGAGGGGCCTCCTCGACAGTCTGCAGAGCAGGGTAGTTGTATTTCACGGCTGCCCAGCGGAGAAGTTTCTTCAGGTCACCTTTCGACACGGCACCGATCGGGTTCAGATCACCACTGCTGCAGTCGTACTTGGTCATGTATCCACGCAGGGCTTCGTCCACGTTACCGGAGCTGAGCACCAGCAGGAATCCAGTCTTGGAGCGAACCCACGGCAAGAGTTGGGCAAGCAGGTAGGCCATCACCATACGAAGACGAGCCTGGATGTTCTGGAGTGCCAGGTCCTCCTGCAAGGTGCCTCCACGCGACAGGTACTGGGGCGTCTTACCTGTCAGAAGCTGGAACGTCTTGACAACGGCATCCACCATCATGTCCATTCCCATGCTAAGGTGGTAACACCCGATCTCGCTGGCGAGCGTCGCAGCACGCTTCTTGGTGGCAGCCGAGCTGTTCTTCGTGCCCATGTACGTCGTGTGTAGAACATGAGAAGCGAGGTCAGCAGGCTTCAAAGGCTGGTACTCTTGGTCAGACGTGCCCATGATGCGCTGGACGTCCTTGATGACCTGCGGGTCGCCCTTGTTGGCAGCCTCAACCACGAGGTGGCACATCACACCGACGATGCAGGCCACGGACGATGAGTCGGCACCACCAGAAAGAGGCAGGAAGAAGCCGCTGCCTCCACTGCGACGCAAGTAGTCCCACATCCAGCACGCCGGTCCAAGCGCAATCTCCTCCTCCGGTACGTGGTAGTGTACTTCAATGGCCGGCGTCGGCGGAGCAAAAAACGTCTCATCATGGCACAAACTGAAGTTCACGTCGATCTTCGGGATCACCGTGTCCAGCGAACTCGCCTGCTCGCTGCGGCTGCTGACGGAGCCGCGGTACGAGCGCACGTCGTCGAGATCCACGGTGGCCGTGACCACCTCCACGTCCTTGACGGAGAACTGCGAGCCCTGCGCCACCACTTGGCCGTTCACCACAATGACCGCGCAGCCGTCGAAGTACAAACGGCCGCCGTCGCAGCCCTGCTGGTTCGCGTACAGGTATACGCCGCCGCTCTTGGTGGTCGCGCCGCGAATGAGGTCCATACGCTGGTCCAGTTTGCGCAGCTGGTGGTGCGAGCCCGAGCCATTACCGATGATCTCCACGCCCGCCAGACTGAGGTTGATGTGTGGACTGTCAGGCGTGAAGAGCTCCTCGCAGGTCTCGGACGCGCACGACGTATCCAGCGTGGACACCGCGCCCGAGCCGAAGGGCACGTGCACGTCGCCCGTGAGCTTCTGCAGACTGGCGGGCAACACGAACTGGTCGAGGCCGCGCGGCTTGCCCTTGTCGAGGTTAGGCTTCCACGTGGTGAACCAGCGCTTCTCGCGGTAGTTGCCGTCGTCGGCCAGGAAGAGCTTGGGGCGGATGAACAGGATGCGCTTGTTCAGGCAGAAGACGCGGCAGTTGTAGCGCACGCCGTTGTGCATGACGGGCATGCCGATATCGCACAAGATGTCGTCCGTCACGTCGGAGCGCAGAATCGTCTCCAGCGACTGCCAGCAGTGGTAGAACGTGTCCTGCTCCAGGAAGTGGTCCTCGCAGCCGTAGCCGCAGACCTCCAGCTCCGGGCCCACGCGGTAGCGCGCGCCGCGCGCCTTGGCCTCACGGATGGACACTAGGATGCGCTCCAGGTTGCCGTCGAAGTCCAGCGCCCATTGGTTCAGGTTGCACGTGGCCACGGTCACCAGCGCGCTCATGGCTGCTCGGAAGGTGCTTGGCTCGGCTTGGCTGCACGTTTCTTTTTGCGCGTCGGCTGGGTACGTCAGCACGATGGAAGTGGACCACACCCGAATTGAGTAAAAAACGTAAAAGATGACGCGATCATGTCGATGAAAGTAGACTACACCATATTAGTGTGGACGACACCACATTTTGTGGTCGACAAGTTGAAGTTGACCCCCCGAGAAAGAAAAAAAGATGCACGTTGTGCGGGTCGCCGCCGACATACTTAGACGAGCTGCAGTCCTTGGTGGTGCTCACTCTGCTTGCCTGCTTACTTTCATGTCGTTGGTCGCTCGGTGCGGCAAGGAGATGGATGCTGTGAAGGCTTCACTGAAGCCGCGTCGCCCCTCTGGAGAATGCTACTCTTCGGGGTGGCGGCCATCGCCCGCGCCTCAAGTGAACTTCCACCAAAACAGTTTGGTAATGGCGCTTTTGCTGCCACCTCTGACTGCTCCGCCGTGTCGTTACTGGTAATGCCAGACTCGGTCGGTGTCGGTCCGTGGCGACACCGACGACACCCGTCTGCCAAGCGAGCCTCGTCTTCGGCTGTTCATCTGACTGGCGAGATGCGGCTCCGCCGCGCCAGCCGGAAGCAAGCTGCCCGTCATCAGTAGCATTGGAGCGACCTCCTCTATACAGCTCTTGGCCTGGAGCACACTCTCGGGGGCGCCAAGCACTTTTCGAGCTAAAGCCCCGGGTCAAGGCAGCGGAGCCCCAGGAAAATCAAACGCTTCAAAAATAAAAAAAGCGCCACCGATACTGAAACCAAGTCGAATTCAGTCAACGCACTCACCACTGCATTGCGCATTACTCACGTCAAACCGACTCCCCATTCGCTGAAAAGGGTGATCTGTAGCTTTTACGTTCTTTCTGTCTCTCTATCGCAACGTCTCTGTTCGCCGACACTTTCGCCACAAACTGCCACACAGCATTCCGCCTGCAGCTCCGATACCTTGGAAGCGCTCGCTCGTCCGCTCCTGGAGACCAGCCCTGGCGACACAAGCGCAGCGCAGCGACGGCCCATGGTGGTGTGCATCCCGGACACGACGCAGAGCGCGTCGGCGGCCTCGGGCGCGGAGACCGTGAACGACAGCACCAACCTGTTCGGCCGGCGGCTTTTGGCCAGCGCTAGCGACAGCGACGACGGCTACGTGCAGCTGGAGACCGAGTTCCCGGGCGCCGTGGCAATATCCACGGTCGTGAACGCGCTTTCCCTGCTGGGCTTCGCCTTCATCCTCACCACGTACCTGCTCTTCCCGCCCGTGCGCAAGCAGCACTCGTCCCTGCTCGTGTGGGTGGCGCTCATGGGCATGCTCTTCCACGGCACGGTACTGGCGCAGACGTCCGCCACCTACGGCTCCTGCTGCACCACGGCGCCCGTGATTCAGCTGGCGCTGCTTTCACATGAGCTCTACTTCTTCGCGCTCGCGTTCAACTTCTACTTCACCACCAAGTACCCGTTCCGCTCGTCGAGGTGGCTCAACCCCATCTACCACGTCGTCGTGTGGGTCATCAGCGTGGCCATCACCATCGTGGCCTGGCAGCTTGGCACAGGCCGCGTCAGCTCGTACGGCTACTGCTGGTACGCGGCAGAGTACGACGCCGACAGCGACGACGGCGAGTTCATCTTGCTGGAAATCTTCTTCATCCCGGTATGCGCCGGGTACTGCATCAGCATCGGCTGCTACATCCTCGCCACCAAACGCGTTCGACTCACCATGGGCGGAAAGGCCAAGACCCGCACGAACCTGGACTCGATGCGCAGCTTCCTGTTCTGGAGCTTCTCCCTCTGGGTGGTCGTGACGATCCCGTACATTTTGCGGCACCGCAACGTGGTGACCTCCAACTCAGCTGGCGAGAAGGCGTTGCGCTTCTTAGGACGCGTGGCTGTCTCCTTTTTGGGTACGGGCAGCGCCATTCTATGGACCAAGTCGATGGGCGTGCTGAAGACGTTCAAGCTGTGGCGCCAGCGAAATTGGGATGACTACTTCAAGGTGTACGATGCCTCGTGGGTGCTGCGTCGCGAGATCTTGTACTTTGCTACCAAGGGCATCCAGCTGGGGGCGAGCAACGCCAAGGGCATCCCGGAGAACGATAGTCTCAACCCAAACGCCGAGTCGATCTTCTCCTTTACGCAGAGGTCGGGTATTTTCCCGTGGCAGCTTCGACTTGGGGTAGTATCGCAGGCGCCCAGTGTGCTGTCATTTGAGCTCGACGGCGCGACGTCGGGGCAGAAGGCTATCTTTCGTGACTTTGAGCCCGAGGTGTTCCATGAAATCCGGCGCATGTCGGGCATCACACGGGAGAGCTACATTCAATCGTTCAAGGGAAGCACTCGAGAGCGTTTCAGCGAAGGCAAGAGCGGCTCCTTCCTCTACTACACGGGTGACCAGACCTTCATCCTCAAGACGTGCACACCAGCTGAGCAAAAGTACCTTCTGTATATCCTGCCTCAGTACATGGCACACCTGCGCCGCAACCCGAACAGCTACCTCTGTCGCTACGTGGGCTGTCACGAACTGGTGATGGAGCACCACTCCGTTCTGTTCATCGTGCTGACCAACATCTTGAACAACCCAAGCGTCAACATTGACGAGCTGTACGACCTCAAGGGCGCGTGGGTCGGTCGTCACCGTGGCGACTCGCCCAGCGGCACACAGCGCGTGTGCAAGTTCTGTGGCCACGACTTCGTGGTCGGCATGTCCGAGGAGGTCTGCTCTCAGAATCCAAATGCTGGGTTCGGTCATGCAGAGTTTGTCGTGGGGAAAGATCTGAACTGGTCGTGTCGTCGACTTGGATTGCCTTCGGATGTCGCCGAGCAACTGGGCAGTCAATTGTACGCCGACACGGAGTTCTTGCAGCGCATGAACTCGATGGACTACAGTCTGGTGATTGGTTTGAGTCGGCACAAATCCTTTTCTACTTCCAGCGGCGGTGGGACAGTGCTGTCACGCAGTGGGGGCCCAGCTGTGAAGGGAAAGCTGTTTGTTGGTGGAAACAGCAGCGACGAAGCAGGCTACTTGGAGTCGCTCAGCCCGAACGGTGCCACGCTTCAAGCTCTCAACCGACCGAGAGGTAATCTGACGACGGCCTTTTCAGCCGACGCGTGTGTCGTAAACATGGGCATTATCGACATTTTGACGCCGTGGTCTTTCAAGAAGAGTCTTGAGCGGTGGGTGCGCGTGCGACTGCAATGCCGTGACGCCAAGGGGATTTCGTGCATGAAACCAATTCCGTACGCGGACCGCTTCCGCCGCAACGTGATCGACACTGTCATCTTCGGCCGGCGCCTTGGCTCTAAGAGACGCGCCCCCGAGAAACAGCAATCGGAGTCGATTATGGTGGATTTTACGAGTATGTCCATGGACGTGAACTTCTCAATGGACCTCGCGAACCTGTCCGTGGATACGTCGTCAAACCTATCCATGGAGATATAGGACTCCATGTCCCTATCAAGCTTCTCACAACACGTAGCGGAACGATGCCACTGCCGTCAGTTTCCACTGTTGTCGTCGCTATCTGCGACTACTGGAGGCTGACGCAGTAGACAGTGAGCACGCAGGTCATGGTCGCGTTCTCCCATCGAATCGACACGCTGCCTGGAAGCCCACAAGACACAGCAGTTCCTGGGTCAACTACGCATCCAGACATCCTGCCAGCTCTGCTACCAGCACTTACCGTCTCGCTCCGCGTCCCAGAAGCAGGACGAGTTGGTGTGGAAGCCAGCGTTCCGCTTCTGCAGAATCGTGCAGTTCACTGTGCCAGCCAGTGGGACCCCAAGCACATTCGTTAGCTTTTGTACGTACTCAGTTTTGCCCGTAACTATTTAACAGCATTGCAACCGTCCTCCACCGACGTCTTTCCCCACTCACCGATGTATTTGAAGCCAGCCGAACCGTTGGCCACACCCTTGAGCTCCTTCAGACACTGTGACGAGATGTCTGTCGTCCACTGATGCACATCCGCTGCGTGGTAGGTGTGACCAGCCAGGATCTTCTCTGGGATCTACTCACAGCACCCCAATAACCTGTCAGAGAGCTCCACAAGGCTCCAGCACCGCAGAATCACGACAGTCTCACCTCCTGCGAGATCTTCTTGACCTCATCCTGGATCTGATGGAACTCATACTATTGAACAAACCAGCACACATAATAGTCAGCCATCTTGGCTACCAGATACGCTGCCTTGCGCGCTCTAAGCCGCTATGTAGGCCTCACCGCGGCGTTCTCCATGGTGATCCTTCGGCGCTTGGACGGGCGATCGCAACTCATGTACCTTCAATGTGCTAATTTGTATACCGCATACAAATCGTAGTATATTCTGTTAAGTGCGCCCTGACCACACGAGAAGGAGATCAAGGTCGCGCGACCTCTAGCTGCGTCGCCACCGAGCTGCTCCCGTCTCTGCCAGCGTCCCGCGTCGCGTACAAGCTGTGTCATCTTCTGTGCAAGTGCGATACGCGTCGAACCGCGCAAATCCGGACCTCGCGCGTGACCTGTAGCCCACAAAACGACACGCTAAAGTAACTGATACCATGACGGCGACGTCGCAGTCGCCTGCCCTGAGGGCTACGGCAAGCGCCAATCGTTACGACCAGCTGAGCGTCAATGCAAATGGTCAGAGTGAGCGAGCAGGCGGGCTGCGCTTCGCCCAGGACGCCGAGAAGCTCAAGCCCGAGGACAAGCAGGACGAAGCCCCCAAGGAAGTGGACATCGTGCCCTGGCGCATGCGGGAGCGCATGAAGACGATGGACGTGGCTCTAGTGCTGTGTCTCAACATCGGCACAGACCCACCCGACGTAGAGAAGGCCACGCCCTGCGCTCGCAAGGAGTGCTGGGTGGACCCGTTCTCCATGCCGGCCAAGAAGGCCATCGAGACCATCGGCAACACACTGCAGTCCCAGTACGAGCGCTGGCAGCCGCGTGCCCGCTACAAACAGAGCTTGGACCCTACAGTGGAGAAGATCCGTGAGCTGTGCGTGAACCGCCGCAGACTTGCGAAGCACGACCGCGTGCTGTTCCACTACAACGGACACGGCGTGCCTCGCCCCACGCAGAATGGAGAGGTCTGGGTCTTCAACAAGAGCTACACACAGTACATCCCACTGCTCGTCTACGACCTACAGTCGTGGGTGGGGACGCCGTCGATCTATGTGTTTGACTGCTCGGCCGCGGGAGTGCTGTTGAACCACTTCTCATCGCCCCCGGCTACTCCAGCTCAAGCTCATGGAAGAAATGGAAGTCCAGCCCCAAATGAAGCCATCGTGCTCGCTGCGTGTGCTGCGGATGAGTTGCTGCCGATGAACCCAGAACTCTGCGCAGACGTCTTTACGTCGTGCTTGACGACGCCGATTACTGTCGCGTTAAGGTGGTTCATCTCGCAAAACGAGCTCTCGATGGCACATCTTGATGCTAGCTTCATTGAGCGCATTCCTGGAAAGCTGACGGATCGAAAGACGCCTTTGGGCGAGCTGAACTGGATATTCACGGCTATCACCGATACGATCGCGTGGAACATGCTACCTCGCGAGCTTTTCCAGAAGCTGTTCCGACAAGATTTACTTGTGGCATCGCTGTTTCGCAACTTCTTGCTGGCTGAACGAATTATGAAGTCGGAGGGCTGCTCTCCATGCTCGCTGCCAGCACTGCCACCGACGAACCACCATTCCCTGTGGCGGTCATGGGACTTGGCCGCTGAAGTGTGCTTGAACCAACTGTACAAGCTGTCAAACCCGTATCCAAATGTCGATATGAGCTTTCAGCCGTCACGATTCTTTGCGGAACAGCTCACGGCGTTTGAAGTATGGTTACAGTTCGGATCTTCAGAGAAGCCACCACCGCAGCAACTGCCCATGGTCCTTCAAGTCCTTTTAAGCCAGGTCCATCGTCTCCGCGCGCTTGTACTGCTGAAACAGTTCCTTGATTTGGGTCCCTGGGCAGTAAACTTGGCCCTGTCGGTTGGGATATTCCCGTACGTGCTCAAGCTGTTGCAGTCTCCGGCGAGCGAGCTTCGCCAGGTGCTTGTCTTTATCTGGGCAAAGATTCTGGCTTTGGATTCCAGTTGTCAGGTTGACCTCGCGAAAGACGACGGACACTCCTACTTCATTTCTCACCTCGCTGCTGGACTCCACAACGGTGGAGCCAACCAAAGTGCATACAGCGCTGCGGGTAGCTTGATGCCGGCCGAGCAGAAAGTCATGGCGGCTTTCATTGTTTCGGTGATCTGCAACAACTACCTGCCTGGCCAAAAGAGCTGCTTGCCGCAGTACTTGCACAAAATTTGCATTAACCTTCTTCAGGATCCGGACGAGGAAGTGCGCAAGTGGATTTGTCTATGTCTATCCAAGTTATGGGAGAATTTCGACGACGCAAAGCGAGTTGCCATCGACGACCAAGTACCGCGGATATTAGGTACCAAGCTCCGCGATGACCGACCAGAAGTGCGAGCTGCTGCAGCCTACGCGCTTGGTACGATGGTTGGCTTCCAGTGTGACCCCAACGTAAGTGGAAAGCAGATCGATCTGAGCCGACTGGATGAATTTCTCCGGCAGCGAGCTCATGACGACATTGTCGTTGCTCTGGAATTGCTACGGGGATGTCGCGATGGATCTCCACTGGTGCGCAGGGAGAGTGTGCTGGCCTTGGCAAATGTTATTCTGCACAACTATCACCAGCGGCGTTTTGAGTCTGTAGCCAAGCACTTTAAGAACCAACCTACGAGTGCTCAAGGTGCTTCTCCAACTGCTCGGGAGTCGACATCACCAGTCGGACTGGACTTCCAAGCAGGTGATGAAGCACCGAACAAGATGAACTCTCTGAATGACACGAATCTTCAGGGCGGCGCAGACGTATTTGTGGATAAGCAGCTTCTTGACGAGATTGGAGAGGACGCAAGGTACTACGCGCAGATTTGGCACGTTCTTAAAGAGATGCAGTCGAGGGACCCATTTCCTTATGTCGTGGATGCCGTGAAAGCGATCGTTAGCTTCGTTAATTCGAGCATCTTAGAAGCTGAACAAGATCAATTGCGAGAAAGCAGCCAGACCAGTAGCGCGTTGGCTTCTCCCCCTCGAAGCGCAAACCCTGAAATCCATCCGGCCACGCGCGCGGAGAGGGGGACTGCCTCTCAACTTCGACGAGAAGGTTCTGTTCCCGGGTTGGCGTACATTCAAGCCCAACAAGGTGAAGGTCGCTTTGGTGTGACCTCTGAGAATGCCACCCTTGGTTCAGCTAACCCCGAGCACGGAGCTTTGCCAAGAGCCCCGGATACGCTAAGTCAATCTGCAGCCACTGGGCCGAAAGGCTTGCGGTCGGCTATGTCAGTAGGCAATTTTCAGCAGTATCAAGATAAATTCCAGCGGGGAGCTGGCAATATGGGGCCTGGTGAGGGCCACGCGATGCCACCTGCTCCTATGAGCGCAGGCAACAGCATCCTCCAAGGACAATACCGTACTTCTCCGATGGCTACTGGGTATCGAATGCCTAGCAACGGGCTACCTGGAGAAGGAGGTGTGGGTTATCCTGTGCACACGCCCCCTCCGCTTGAACGCTACGGCCGCCACGAAAACTTTCCTTCCACGCTGGTATCAACTTGCTATGAACGACACAAGGCCCAATTCAATGATCCAATCCTGGAACCCGTTCGCGAAGATGAGGATCCACTCAGTGAGAAGGGGGCTGAAAGATGGGAGCGGTGCCGGCGTTATAACCGGATTCGAGGTGCGGCCTTGAAGCTGGCTCCAGGTTTCGCATCACCTCGAAGTTCGGCAAAGTCTCCAGCGATGCAGAGAGCGGGAGTGCGTAATCCAGTTCCGCAAACCCCACCCTATTACTCCTCTATGGAATACGATACGGCTCGTCGTGTATCGACTCTCGGTGATCAAGACGAAGTGAAGGACTTCACGCTGAATCTCCGTCAGCGCGCTGTGTTGAACAACGATGCGGAAATGACGTCGCTGCTTCTCTTTCACCCGTATGAGACGATGCTTCTCGTTGCCGATGAGAAAGATCAGATCTCTCTCTACAACTTTGAAGAAACAGAGACGAAGGTGCTGAGCTTTGGGAACAAGAATCCGCCTGGGTAAGTGGTCTGCATTGTGCATCCCTATTTACTAAAGATGAGGATGAATAACGTGCTGCTGTTGTATATGTTTATAACAGTTCTCGATTAACGTCATTGAACTGGATCAATGAAACGGAAGAAAGCCTCCTGACATGCGGCTCCGATGACGGCGTGATCAAGATCTATCACGGCTTGCATAGTCCACACCCACCGGCGGGCAGCCCAAAGCTTTTGTCAGCATTTGTCGCCGTGCCAGACCTTGTTCCAGGAACGCGTGGCTCTGGCCTTGTTATGAACTGGCAGCAAAACGCTGGCATGATGTACGCTGGTGGTAACTCGAGTATGCTCCGGGGATGGAACTTGCGCCAGGAGAAATGCACTGTTGCACTTCCTACCCAAACAGACTCTTGCATCACCAGTATGGCGAGCGATGAAAGTATTCCGGGAATGCTGGTGGCTGGTTTCGGTGATGGTACGTTGCGGCTCTTTGATTCACGAAGCCGACCAGACTACGCTGTCAAGACAACAATGAAGGAGCATACGTCGTGGGTGGTGCAAACACATATTTACGCTGGCAGGAACGAGCTGCTTACCGGATCCGTGACGGGCGAGTTGAAGTTTTGGGATCTGCGGTATCCCAAGAACAGTGTCAAGTCCTTGGAAGCGCATCGGTCGCCGATGACCGCGCTCGCCGTGCATGACTACGCCCCGATATTTGCCAGGTACGCTTTGATTACACGAGGTTTGAGCGGCTTGGGCAGCGACTTACTTTTTGTTTGTTGTCTTGTGTTACAAAGTGGCTCGCACAACCAATTTATTAAGGTGTTCCGAAGCGACGGCGAGCAGTTGGCGCTCATCCGCTACCACGAAGGTTTCCTCGGCGAGCGGATTGGCCCTGTGTCGTGCTTAGCCTTCCACCCGCATCGGCTCTTCTTAGCTGCAGGTGCTACCGACTCTGTGGTTGCTGTCTATTCGAGCGACAAGTAATCGAAGTAAATACAAACTCGTTCGTGTTTGCGGCTTAGTAAAAAAAAAAATCAATGCGAATGAATTACTCGTGCACCAGCGATCAACTGCTTCCTCGTTGACTTCGAATTAGTTGCTGTTGACAGCGAACTCCGGGAGCTCTGCGCTCGTGAAGCGGTCGCGGTTGTGCTTCGCGTTGAAGTCGGTGTTCGGTCCAGCCGGAATGATGCCGAACGTGTTGAGGTGGGTGTGCGAGCCGTAGTAGTGAAGTTTGATGTGCTGCATGTTGACCGTCTTGGCCACATTCGGGAACTGGAAGATGTCGCGCGTGTACTACAAACAAAACGTCATCACAACAACGGTTAGACTATCGCTCAAATAATAGAACTCATAAGATTGACAACGTACGTTCAGCAGGTTCGGGTAGTCCTTGATCATCTTCTTGTTCGTCTTGAAGTGCACGTGGTAGACCTCGTCAAAGCGAATGAGCGTCGTGAACAGACGCACGTCCGCCTCAGTGAACACGTCCCCCATGAGGAAGCGCTGCTTGGCCAGGATCTCCTCGACGCGGTCCAGCCCCTCGAACAACTTGGTCACCGCCTCGTCGTACGCCTCCTGCGTGTTCGAGAACCCGCATTTGTAGACGCCGTTGTTAATGTCGTTGTAGATCCACTCGTTGATAGCGTTGATGTCCTCGCGGAACTTGGCCGGGTACAGGTCCAGCTTGGACGGCACGATGGCATTGAACGACGAGTTGAACATGCGGATGATGTCGGCGGACTCGTTCGACACGATGGTCTTCTTGACCTTGTCCCACAGCACGGGCACCGTGTAGCGCGTGTTGCCCTCCGAGCACATCTCGTACAGGTCGCGCACGAACTGCGCGTTGTTCACCGTGTCGGGGATGGCACCCTCAGACGAGTAGTGGCCATTGCCCGACGGCCCAGGCAGCCATGGGGTCTTCTCCGGATCCGCGAAGGCCCAGCTCATGTGGGTGTCGTTGGGGTCGTTGGGGCGCGTGCGCTGGAAGACCGGGTGCACCACCGAGACGCCGATGATGTCCTGCAAGCCCTTGAGGTAGAGCGTGATCAAGCAGCGGTGGGCCCAGGGGCACGCTAGCGAGATGTAAAGATGGTAGCGGTTCGCCTCGGCGGGGAACTCAGCGTCGGCATTGGTGTCGATCCAGTTGCGGAACTTGCTCGCGTCGCGCACGAACGTGCCCTTCTCGGAGACGGCCCACATACCCTTGGTGGTCATGGTTGACTGGCTTGGCGTTGGAGTCTTCGGTCGCTTGCTGCTTGGTCGGCGAATTCGAAAGTGACGACAGTGAAGTGGATCGCGCTTTTCGGCGTTTCGCTAATCAAAATCTGTAAACAGTGACGGAACCGCCACCGCGGCGCTATTGGCCAAAATGCGCTGTTTACGAATGGCGGTGTCTCAAAGCTGGTTGAAGTGAAGGGACCATCCCGGCGCTGCAGGCTGCAGGACCTTGGCAACGGGGCAAGGAGAAAGCCAATGCCTTAATGTGTTTCTTCACGAAGCTTACCCAGGCGTCGCTACAAGTAGGAAAAGGAAGTCGTTGAAGTTCCCACACGAATTCTTTAACTGCCACCTCATTTCTTCGTTGACTGCCCGATCTTCGTCGGGATGTGCTTTCCGCACGACTGCGAGTCGGGCTCTCAAAGAATGGGGCGTACGTATAAGTGGTAGAGAACGTTTGGGCACGCTTGCTGCCATTCTTGCTGTTGGAGCGCTCGGCAGCAACAAAGCAACAATTATCTAACAACAACAATTTGCATTATCGAACCCAGGATAACTCCAGAATGAGTTGCCGTTTGTGACGGTGAGTGCTTCACCTGGTATGGTCGGCTGCGGGATTGGCAGTGGACTGCCAGCAATGGCAGGCGAAGGCGTGCAGTCTTTGGTTTATAGCAGCTTGCAATTAGCGATCCAGCAAGCAATACACGTTGTTAATGGTGGGAGTTCCAGCTCCCAATCTTCCGTGTTCTAGCGTCTCCAAACGTGAAGCACGTCACACCGCTACATATGGATCATGAACTAGTATCCGCCAGGGCAAGCAGATATCAAAGCTCGTTGCTCGCGTGCCACAAAAAATCAAATGGTCGTTTCACAAAGTTCAGCAAACCATCAGTAACTTCTCCACAAAACTCACCAAAATACACAATGCACTTTTGTAACGGATTTGATGGCAAGCACCTCGAGATCTGCTTGGCAGCACGTCCCGGACGCAATGGACGACTCGGAAGCCGACTCGACGTTCCCGTCCTTCTCCTCCTCCATCTCCGGTGCCTATGGCCGCCGAGCAACTGTGGAAAAGCGCAGCAAGAAGCCTGGCAGGTCTGCTCTTGTAGTCGCCGTGGACGGTTATCTCGCGTCCCCAAGTGCAGCTTCAGCCTCGGATCTGTACAAGGCGGCACGAAAACTCTCAGCAAACAACGAATTCTTCGCCGCAAACCACACGACACTGTGTCTGCAGCTGCTAGACACGTTGGCGGAGCATCTGCTGGCTGTTGCAGAGTCGAACAAGGCTCCAGACGCGCAGGACGAGGCGTCCACGCAGTACTCGCAGCCGACACAGACGCAGCAGACACCGGAAGACTCGCTGCAATTACTGGAGCTCTGCTACTTGTTTGCCAGAAAGACGGCAATTGGATACCCGTCGCACGCGCTGTGCAAGTTGCTGCAGTGGCTCGTGGAGAGCGTCTCAGTCTCGGCCCTGCGCAATGGCTGCGAAACGGACACGGGGTTGAAGCTGCAGCTTCTGGTGCTGGCGGAGATGGTGAAGAGCAGCGCCGGGGTTCGTATTTACGCCAAGGAGATGAAGAAGATCAAGGACTTCTACCGCTCGTTGACGATCTTGCTCAACAGCACGGAGGACGCAGAGCTACTGGTCTTCAGCATGGCGATTCTCGCGCGTCTGGTGCTCTCCGAGTCCATGGGCAGCAAGCTTTTCAGTGAGAAGAACGTGGATCAGGCGTTCGCACTCGTCTTCTCTGTGCTCGACGGGTCGTGGCATGACAAGGCAGGAGAAAGCATGTCGGACTCGACCACAATTCTCGATCGTCGCTCCTTGCTGCAGGTCGTGAGCGTAGACTTGCTTTGCGATCTGGGCGACCGCCAGGAAATACTGGAACTGCTAGAGAAGTACCCAAGGATCCCACCCACAGTCGATAGCAGCTTCATGACGATCAATTTGAACGGCGACGCGGAGCAAATTCTAGTTGCTGCCCACTTCCTCTCCTCTATCGTCCAACTCAGCCACGTGTTCCGCAAAATGCTGATCAAAAGCCTGTCTGACCAAGACGTTTTGTATCGAGTTCTGCAAGCGACACTTCATCCGTCCAAGCTGGCAGCCACGACTACAGCGCAACTGGTTTTGAAGGTGATTGGCGACGACGTTCGCTCGCTTCGAAGTCTTTTCGAGTCGGCGGCAAATACAGAAAGGTTGAATCCGATCACCGCCGGAATGCTCCGGTGCATCAACGACACCGCCACGGTGGTGCAGAGCGCCGATGACAACGAGGCACTTAGCAACTCTGATGAGTACCTCCATAGCGTGGAAGTATGCCATCTACTTGCCAAGCTGAGCGAATTACCCGCGATACGCTCATTGTGCGTTGACACTATCAGTCTGAACCAGGTACGAAATCAATCGCCTTCGCAATTCGAAAGAGCAATCGTATTTACTAACATCTCGTTTTGAATATGCTAGAGCGCAACACTCATTCAAGTTGAATCCGCGCTTATCAGCTCTGTCGAGCCGCACGACCTGATACGCTTTCACCCTCAACTATCCATTCACCTAGTGGTAAGAATGGGCTTGTCCAGAATTTACTGCATTGAAGTATATTGAAGTTGCTGACGTTTGACATGATACTTTTCTTGTTAGACGCTTCTTTCAAGCCTCACGTCCGACGAAAAAATGACCGATAAAAACAAGCGCACGCTGAACCAGTTCCTTCAGACATCTGAAGTGTCGACAGTACTGGGCGCAGCACTGTTTAATCGCACCGACAAAGATATCGTGGTCGAAACGCTACTCCTGCTGACCCAGTCTCTTGCCACCTCAGGGAATAAACGCTTTCTCGCTTTTGGGTTGGCGGAGGGGATACTGGGCTATAGCCTACGAGTTGGCGACGCAAGTGACAGTTTGCAGTCGAGAATTAATTCGCTTCAGGCAAACGCGGAGGTCAGCGCGAAAACGGTCGAAAAGGTGCAGGCGGAGATGCAGCAGATGCTGCACCTACAAGACGAGTTGAAGGCCCAGCAAGACCAAGCACTGAAAGAAATCGGGGTCAAGTTCAACGAGCAGATCCGCCAGAAAGACGACGCGATGCAAAAAATGCGCGATGCTTACGAAGCCAAAGTCCGCGAGGTAAATCAACAGTGTGAAAGCATGGGGCAACACATGAACAAAAAGCTCAGTACTCTCCAGCAACGCGAATCGCTTCTTCAAGAGAGTCGCGCCAAGCGTGGAATCTTGGAAGATGAAAACAGCGAGCTGAAGCGCAAAGTTCAAGTGCTGGAGATCAGGATCGAAGAAATCGCACAGACACATTCCATTGCGATGGAGGAGATGAAACTTCGGGAGAAAGAGCTGGAAGAACTGCGGGAAGAGATCGCTACAATTTCTGGAGACTACACAGCCCAGCGAGAGGAACTCGAGGCGGCGCACGATGAAACAAGGGTACGAATTACGATTTTTGGGTTGCCATTGCTACGCAAAGTTACTAATTTGTTGCCGTCCTGATACCGCTATGCAGCGTCTGGAAAACGAGCTAAACGAGCAGAAGCTTTCCAACGAAAACACATACAAAGAGTTGGTGTTGCTTTCGAAGGCCCATAAAGCTCTTGGTGACGAAAAGAAGACCATCGAAAGCGAGGTTGACTCAGTACGAGACGAAATGGCAAACCTCGAGTCCCTGAACATCTCCATGCAGTCGCGTCTGCAAGAGAAGAAGGAGCTCGCTGATCAGCTGGAGCGGAAGGTGCGATTGCGGATTGTTTTTGTCGTTTTCTTCTTTCGTGGGAATCTGCATTCATGATCGGTTTTCCGTGCAATTAGATGGCAAGGCTCGATGATGCAGCAACAGTGAGCAAGAACGCGTTGGAGGACGAGCGGGAAAAGCGCCGAGCTGTTAGCCACGACTTGGATGATCTGAGGAAAGCCCACCGCAAACTTGAAAGTGACATGGCGATGCTGGAAATCCAGGCAGCAGAGCAGAGGCTGCTAGTGGAATCGAAGGACGAGCACTTACACAAGTATGAAGAGGAGATTCGACACCTGGTAAGAAGCGACAACCGCCTCCTCGTTTTTCTTGCAGACGCACTGACAGAACTCGTTTTGCTTTGGATGCGTAGTCGAACGAGGTCGGAAAGCAAGCCAAACTGCAGGCGCTGATCCACCAGCTCAGCTCCGGTGTCGACAACAACGTCAAAATCAATGATGGATCGTCGTATCTCACTCGAGAAAAGTAACGAACAATGCTTAGCAGAACGGCTTGGCATGATGAAAGTGGTCTCCAATATATTTATTTTTCGTGGAGAATCTATGAGGCCGATTGTCTCCATTCCTCGGAGAAACGTATGCTGCACCATATCAAGCTGCAACAGCAAAGTTGTGCTCCGAGATTGATGGCGCCGCCGTCCTCTGGTTACACCTAGTGGCGACGTCCACCGCGGCCACCACGGCCACGGCCGCCACGACCCCCACGGCCACCGCGTCCGCCACGCTGCTGGTTGCGGTTCGACCGCGCCTGCTTGAAGCGCTTGTAGCGGGCCGAACGAGCATCTTCCCAGAATTTCTTCTCCTCCTCGCCCTCAAGCAGGCTAGCGTTCGGGATCTTCACTCCGTTCACCTCCAGTCCGCCGTCGGCGAACATGGCGACAACGTCCTTGGCGAGCTCAGCGCTGGTAACACGGAGGTTGCCGTCCTTGTCGTTGATCTGGTACTGGATAAAGGCGACACCGGCACCGTCAGCGGCCTTGTCGCCAAGCTTCTCGTTAATGGCGTCCTTGATGTCATCACGCGAAACCTCACCCTCCACTCCGTCGAAGCGCACAATGAGCCCCTCGTCGTACTGAACGTCAACCTTCAGTTCCTCGTCCACATCCAGGAGGTGGAACGAAACCTTCTTGCCACCAAGCTCAGGGCCCTCAAGCGCCGAGAACTTCTCGAAGAGCGGCGTCGCCTCGGCAACGCTCACCTTGAACGACGCGGTGTCCAGACCATCGTACTCGACGTACGGCGAGTGGGCCGACGGGTCGAAGACGGCGGCAAGGAGCTGCTTAATGTCGTCCATGCGGGTGCGAGGGCCGATGTTGGAGATGTGAATGACCTTCTCGTCCTCGCGCTTGCGCTTCTTGTTGGCGTTCTTGGCATCCTTTTCGCTGTCGGGACGACGCGGGCGAGCCTTGATGGCATCCTTGTCAGTCACGAGCTCGAACGTGAGTTTCTTCTCATCCACGACAACAGGAACGTCGCTAGAGAGCTGCTTCTGCACCTGCTCAGCGAATGCCACCTGCGAGAAGAGCAGGTAGAGCTCCTTGGACTCCTCAAAGTAGCGCACACGAGCGCGCAACTTGGCGTCGTCCTTCCAGATGGGCAGCAGCTCGTCCAGGAAGAACGTCACGGGCTGGTTGGGCACGTCCTTGGCCACGAGCATGGCGTTAGTGGCCTTGTCGAACTCCACCTTGTCGTCGTTGGGCAGCTTCTGGTAGTCCGCCATGGAGATAACGTTGGGCACGTGGCCGTTGATGGCCAGCGAGGACGCCGTGTCCACGGCGCGCTGCACTCCAGCCTTGTCTTTGAGCTCCACATGCACCACACCAGAGAAGTTGCGGCGGAAGCTCTTGCGGTCGATGAAGAGCAGCTCCACGTCCAGCGACTTGAGGCCCTCCTTGATCTCGTCGATGGTGGGCAGCTGCTTGCCCAGACCGGCCAGCACAATGGTGCGCTCGGGCGCGTCGTCCTGGTCGGGCAGCGCGTTCTTGCGGCGCAGCGCGTTCTTGGCCTCATTGAGCTCCACGACGTCTGAGTCAGCAATGGCAGCCTGCAGCACGGCGCCGTCCACGGTTAACGCCGCCAGCTTCTTGAAGGTGAAGAGCACGCTGAAGGGCACGAAGCCGCCGTCGTGCTTCTTGGTCTCTTCGCGCAGGAAGCGGTCGCGACGGAAGTTGCTGTCGGAGAAGTAGAACTCCACCTGCTTCTTGATCTGGGCCTCCAGCGACGCCATGGCTCTCGGTTGCGGTAGTCTGGACGGGTCTCGACGGATGGACTGATGGACGAATGGCACCTTGGAAGGCTGTGGCCTTTGGCTCTCGAATGACTGGCCAGCAGAACGGACCAATGAAATCGCAGCATGATATAACTTAATTCAGTGGATGGAAGATTGCTTTTCAGTGCACAAGTTGAACTTTCTACTGGTGTTGCAGGCACTCGCTGCTGTATTGGTTGCTACCTACGGGGCTCCGCCGCTCCTTCTTCTATCTGCTACGGCAATCGACATTGAAGAGGGCGGAGCGGAATCTAGAGTGGAGAAGATGGGCTGGACCTACTCCTGGTTGGCGATCACCTCCACCACCAGGAACAAAATGGCAGCATTGGGCACGACACGCATCAGATGCGCGCTCAAGCCGCCGTACAGCCCCGGCCGCCCTTCCTCCTTGTATATCTTGATGATGGACTGGATCATAGATCGGTATCTGCAATACAGCAAAGCGTTAGATCAACGCCATTGGATCACAATTCAGGCAAGCGCATCATGTACTTGAGATCCTTCGAGTCCAGCGGCGCGCGTTGATCCCTCATTCGTGTCCGAACGACCTATGCAGATAGAATCAAAGGCACGGTAAGAAATCTGAAATCTGCACGTAGCGAAGCCGTAGATACATTGCAGAGTACGCACCTCGTGGGGATACGTGCATATTGATGCCACCAGCTTGCAGGCACCAGCTGCCAGGAAGTACTTGAGGTTCGTGGGCTCCTCGATGTGATCCTTGCATTCCTCGTACAACGCGAATTGGATCGCGCTCTCAGAGATGCCCCAGTACGAGGCCGACAAGCCGCGGAAGAACGCCCGCGGGCCCTCTCTCCGGTACATGTCCAGCGCCACCTGTCGAATGCTGGAGAACTGCGGCCTGGCCTTCGTCGCTCCGACCGCAGTCTCAACATCCGCGAAGCCCACCGACACAACATTCTGTCGCGCCGTCGCTGCCGCAGCCTTGGCGTGCGCCGGCATGAGCTGCAGACGCGTTTTGACGACCCAGATGGGGCAGCACAGCGTCGCCGAGATGGACCCTGCGCCGGCGGCCGACAGAAAGTTGTACAGCCGGCCTTTCATGCCGTAATTAGAGAACTTCTCCTTGAACGTCGAGTATGAGCCAAAGTACACGGCACGCGCCGGCATGACTCCGATAAGCGTGGGTGTGATTCCTCTCCACAAACCGAAGACTGACTCTGCAACAATCAAGCAACATCACACAAGTAAGTACTGATCCAACCAACTCCTTCACCTCCAATACACACGCACCAGTCCTTCCAATGGAGCGCATGACGCCGAACGTCGTCTGGCTCCCGAACGATCCACTGCATCAAGAGACAGCACATCCACGTCAGATCCCAGCACCTTATCAACCACCTCCAGAGACTGAAGCTGCGCACCTGCCACCTCGGATCTGCAGTCGCGTCTTGACGACCTCCAATGGCGACGTGATGAGTGCAGACGTCATGCCGCCCACTGCGCCGCCCACGAAGTGCCGGTACGTGAAGTTCCCGCTGGGCACGCGCACGCTGGTGGCCGCCGCCGGTGGCGCATTGGCTGCAGCCACCGGCTCCGTCTTGGTCTTCGTGGTAGCTACTGGAGCGGCCGTCTTGGCCTGCTTTGACTCAGCGGTGGCCATGGCCTGCTCACGTCGGCTCTGCTTGACTTGTGGCGCCGCCGGCGTAAGCTCGGAATGGTGATCGCGGGCCGCCATCCACCACAGGAAAATCTGCGACTTGTGACGTCACGCCATTGTCTTGGCCTTTGTATGCTCGTCCCAAGTTGAAAAATACGCGAAGGTACTGTTTCAGAGGCCAGAAAAGGACCACTCCAAAATCACCTTTCGCAAAACCAACTTTTTCAAAAAGTCAAACTTGACTTTCGACGCAGCAACTGACGAGGTCGAGGCGATGGCGACGCCGCCACGCACGCAGATGGCGTCGTATCTGGAGCGATGGGAGGAGCAGAAGGCGCAGAGCCGTCGCCTGCGCCAGCTGCGGCGCAGAAGCAGCGACGTGGGCGAGGAGCTTAGCTTCATCTCGGCCATCGAGCGCGAAAACGCGGCCGACAGCTTCGACCTGCCGGCTGTGGACGCGTTCCTGGCGTCGGAGAGGGCGCAAGAAATGCCCATGGAAGACGAGTTCGTGGATGCAGGTGCGTCTGGGCTGCTGTTGGAGGAGATAGAAGGATAGACAGGCTGACTGTGTTTGTATTGTGTGTTTTGTTTTTGCTGTAAAAAGCAACTTTTCTTGAGAAGAACGAGTTGGGTGGAGATGATAGCTTTTCTCAGGATGTGGGAGATCTCATGGAGGAGAATTGGGGGCAGGTGAGCTCCAGTGGTCGGAAAAGCGACTTCTTTGAGAGAAGGTCGCGCAATTTAGACCACGTGGAGCTCTCGTCGCCGAGGAACGTGGACGACCCAATGGTACGGTGGCAGACTGAGGATTGAGGTGAGAGATGCGTACTCACGGTGGCTTTGTGCTGCTTTCAGTTTGAAGATGATGCTGACAAGCCCGTGGACGACGCGGAGATGTGTACGCCGAAGCTGCAGCTGTCGCCGACCGATCCTAGGCAGGGCGTGGCATTTCACGACCACTTGGATCGCAGCTCGGGGTTATCAAGATCAGGCACAGCTCTTTCGTCAGGCTATGATGTGCACTTTGACAGCGTGAAGCTCACGTACACACCGAACTCGCTCAAGTACCTGCAGGTGCGTGGTTTGGCGGGCCTTTCAGTTGTTTTCCTATCTGCTGTAGCTGTGCTGATGCATCGTATGAACTTCTTTAGGAAAAAAGCCGCTTCAGGAACGGCAATGAAACTCGTAGCGATAACGAGTCGGAGTACAGTATTGCAGACCACACGGGCGAGGCGGAAACAGCAACGAAAAAGTCTCCACCGCTCGCTGACCAAGAACTCCCGGATGATCCCTCTCCGGAGTATGTAGCCACCTTGCAGCGAGGCCCAGGGGTTATCAAGGAGACGCTGGACGAGATTGACGCCCTCATTGACAACTCGTTGCGCCTTGCATCGTCGCCTCCGACCAAGGATCCGCTTGGTGTTGAGCTATCGGAAGATGTTCGCGAGTTCGTACGAGACTACGAACGCCCTCTGGAATCGATGTTGCCGCTGTCGAGGACTACTGATAGTTGGGGGGAAGACGTCTCTGTTTCCCAGATCGATGACGATGTCAGTCGTCGGAGTCGAGACCTTGAGCAACTTTCTAACGACACCGAACCGAGTCGACAGACCGTGAGCGGTGTGAGAAGAAGCAGATCCCAAGAAACGCCCGAGCTCGACACGATTTGCGAAGGACCATGTCCCTCCAACGCGGAATCGAGTTCTCGAGGCTACAAATCAGCTGATTCCTGTAGCCACGCAACTATCTCTCAAAATCATATTGGTTGTTCCACCAATGGTGCTACTCGAGCACGGCAAGACAGCCAATGCCCGAAGAGTGCAGCGAAAGAGACTCAATTTTCAGGAAAAGGTTTCAACAGCGTCAACTCGAAGCGATCGGATGGCCCTAGATCTCGTGCAACTTCAGCCACTTTGGATCAATCGCTGGTTGATGTCGCCACCGCCCAAAATCCCTTTCGTGGTGAAGTGTACCACCCCAAAGTTGATGAAAGCAGTTCTGTCAGCGACGAAGACCACGCAAGCGACAAACCTGAAAGTTCTCCAGTGGATTCCGATGACGTTTACGAAAGTGGTGGATATAGGGGAGAACGAGCAACGGGCCAAAGAATGCGACACGGGTACATGGACTCGGAACCAGACAAATTCGACCGCCATAATCCACGCTTTCGGTATGGAGAGCAAGACCAACAACCCCCGAATGTACCGCATACCAAACGCGTGGATGGCAAACACCGTGATATTCCTGATCTCGAGACGAGAACAACTGCGATGCAAAAGCAGCCAGGAACATCCGACAGACTGCTTGACGTGGTACGCTTCACTTTACTAAAATATTTTGGTTCTGTGTTCGTGATTGTGTGCTAATTCCACTTTGTGGCTTCTCCGCTTCAGTTGGATCGGAAGAAACTTCGTGTCGCGGTGGATACTGCAATGGTAAGGCGAACGCTCGTCCATTTTTTTCACAGCTTGCTAACGCTGTTGCTACGTTGATGCTAGCAGATGTCACGTCGGTGCCGGAGATTTCTTTGCTCTGTCGGTGATATCATGACGGAGCAGATTGTTTTCACGAATGGAACAAACTCGGTTGGGAGAATCTGCGTGTCGCTTCTTCCTCTCAGCACGGGATGCCAGCAGTTCAGCGTCTCTCCAGCAGTGCTTGAGCTTGGGCCCAAGGTGTCCAATGCGTTCCACGTCACCTTCAATGCGCGTTATGCCGGTGCAGTGTCGGGGATCTTTCAGTTCAGGGGTGTAGGCACAGACTCATTATTTCATCCCTGCGAAGTTGTGATCGAAGCAAGTGTGCAGCGGCAAAAAGAGCTTGAGGCTCTTAAACACACGAAGGCAGCACACCAGCGGCAAGGCACGGAAACGAGCGAACACGTCCAGGAGCTGGAGGCGAGCTCAACTGTCGATCAAGTTGCGATAAGCCCCATGTTTATCAGATTTGACCGTGTCCGTGGCAAGAGTGGGGAAAAGATGGTTCGAAGGGCCAAGCTTCGTTTGGCCAACAACACTGCTCACACAATGCCGTTCAAGGTTCACGCTCTCGAGAATCTTAAGGTTCGTCCAGCTACTGGCATGATCCAGCCAGCCTCGGAAGTTTTCGTATCGGTGTTGCCGATATTTCAACCATTTGCCCAGCAACGATTAGATGAAACAAGCAGCGAAAACCCATCGCCCAGAGCCGAGAATTGGTTTGGGTTCTTGACAGTTCGAGTTGGAAAGGCGTTTATGAGAGAAGTCAGCGTCGTGGTAGACCGACAAGTGATCCGGATGCTGCCACCGTTTGACGAGATCGCGCGATCACGCCACCAGCTCTCGTCACAGACGGATTCCTTTTACTACACGAAGCGCGGAAAGCGGCATGGGCTGTACTTCCACGCCAGAGCAGTGGAGTTCGGCTGTTGCAACGTTGGGGAATCCCACGAAGTGCCAGTCTACGTGTGCAATGGATCGAAGGCGCCGATGACTGTCCTCTTGCAAGATCTCCAGGAACCATTCTCATGCCGTTATTCCACAACCACCATCGAACCCCGGAAGTTCATCGAGGTCATGGTAACGTTCACCCCCAAGGTTGTTGGGAAAGTCGCTACATCCCTGTTCGCGTACTCAGTTACCGATAAGGCCGTTGTGACGCTTGTCGCCCGAGGCATCTAGCTCGAGTGCAATGAAACAACTCTCTTCTTCAGTCTATTATATTCATTTGGCTAGGCGACATTTTGTGCAGGAGCTACGGTCGCGCCGTGGTCGTCTTATACTTCCCGTTTTCCTCGAGGAAACTCTCGACATCAGTGAGAACCTCGTCGTACGCTGCAACGTCTGCTGGGTACACACGAATCCAGCCAGCTCCGGAGTCTTGGGACATCTTCTCCACTCGATTCCAATGGAGATGCCGTTGCAAATTGATCGAAAGTTCCTGCGCACCCGCAGCAACTTGCCAGGACGAGAAACCGGCTTGCTGAATGCAGGGCGCAAAGTGTTGGGTGAGCACTTCCTCCGTGTCTCGGTCAGAAGGCACCTCCACTACTAAGTGCATGAAGAAATGCCAGCTGCCTCGAATCGAATATTGAATGCCGAGCTTGATGCATTCAAATTGGAGCATCAGGATCAACCGCTCGTAGCGTGGGTCTTCCTGGTCACGCTCCTGCACAGGCCACCGTACTTGTACTTCCAATGTCGCGCCCTTCCCCATACGCGAGGCCAGCACTTTAGTTCGTTGGTGAGCTGACGGGTAAAAGGCTTCAGTTCCAACCTCCATGGCAGCAGCAGCTTTCAACGACACCGGGAAAAAGGGATCAGTCCGCTTTGTGCCGAGGGAAATCAACTGCTCCAGTGAAGCCACCGTAGGATTCAGAGCAGGTGGCGCCGACAGCAAATCGTCTTCGTTTTGGACTGTAGCTGATGTGAAGCCAATTTCAACCGGATCAATTCGTGAGAGCACCAAACGGCGGAGGTTTGACGTGACAATCTCGAGCACAGCAACGCATAGGCCATCAGGCGAGAACTTGGAATAGCCCAAGTATCCCCCATTGGGTTGATCAGGTGTTGAATCGAACCCGCTCGGACTTCCGTGTGTCTCAGTGTCCGCTCGAAAATGCTCAAATGACGACGTTAAGGCACCGTACACATCTTGAACGCCATGGCTCCCGTTAAGCGTAGCGTCAACCTCCTTTGCCTCTTCTTCAGACTGAAGATCAGCTTTAACTTGCTGGTTCTGGGATACTGGCAGCCAACGCGCTAGCACACTAGTTAACAATTGGTGCGAAGTGGCAAAGAACTCGGGAGAGATCTCCATCGAGAACGGCTCTTCGAGCTGCATGAGCTCGAGCTCCCGTTTACCAGTGAATTCTTCGGCCTTCTGCATTCGCTTCATTTGCCACGCTGACAGCTCGCTTAGTATGTGCAAAATAATCAACCCCAGCTACAGAAACGACGATGGTTGTTAGCGCCCGATAACAAATAACTTTTCAAATGGCCGAGCAAACTACCTGTGATCTGCGCTTAATGGAGCTTAAAAAGTCTTGCTGTCCAACCAATAGGGTGACAAAAGAAGCCGACGAACTAGCATCAACAGTGTGCTGTAAGGCATCAACGTGCGTTAGCATTACGTCAACCTCGATAGATGGAGTTTGCCTTCCCACCTTATTTGACGAATTTCCCTCTGCACCGTTGATTTCTTCTTGCAGCAAGAACAAACGTTCAACAACGTGTTTGTCTAGTAGGGACTTTTGGTCAACTTTGGAGTGGTTTCCAATGACAATGCGCTGAACCGAGGTCGATAATTCCCTCACAAATGATTGCGCAGAAGACTGTCCATCTTCTGAGAGCGTATCCAAGCGCTCCCATGTCTGTTTATCAGTAACAGCAGTCATTTCTGGGGATGATACACGGGCATTGAGCACGAGACACGTCGCAAGCTGCAACAGTCCACACAGGGAGCCTGATGCGAGCAGCAATTTTTGGAGAGCTTCGAGCGCGAGATCTCGGACTTCAGGTAACGATGAAATGGCTGCATTGAAGAGCCACTGCTGGATATTCCGTAATACCGCACCAGCAGAAGTGTATCCCGTGTCAAAAGCTGCTTCTTGGCAGACAATCGACTCGAGACCAAATGCTTCACCTGTAACGACAACAGGCCGCAGCAATAATAGCATCAGCAAATGAATTCCATAGCGGACAAAACGCGCAAAGGTGCCACAACTCACCGTTCACACCAGCAGAAAACATCGTGATTTTAACAGCAGTCACGTGAGTTCCCTGAAGTTCCCAAGAGAACAGTACAGCTAGCGGTTAAATCGTGTTTTCAAGTATCGTGTCTATCAGACCCCAACAAACCTTTGGTATAAGTATTCTCCTCTCAGCAGCACGCTCCATCACAATAGCCACCGTATCATAAGACATGCCATCTCGCGAGATACTGACAGAAAAGCGCTCCGGTACAAAATTTTCTTGCCATTTCAGCTCGATGGACGAAAGCGTGACTGCGGAGCTGAATTGGCACACAACCCACTCATCGGATTGTGGCGGTTTTTCATCTGTATTGCTTGCCGACCTCCAAAAGCCTGATTCATGATCAAGAACCCTGCATAAAAAATAATTTAGTATACCCGACGTGATTAAATTTGTCACCATACGCGACGTACTTCGAAGCGGCATGCTGGTCGTCAAACGCTGAGCTGGAGGTCACTTCCTTTGGGATTATCTTCTCCTGTGACAGTTGACGCGGCGGTGCCCACTCTTCAAATAAAGCAAGCGGTTCCATCTTCCCCAACATTGCCACAACCTAGTTATATATCAACAACATGCATCAGAACATGGGGTTTTACAAGATATCTGTCGCTTTGCATGAGCAAGACTCAAACCTGGCGAAGCGGCGCAACTGCCGCAGGTGAATCTGCATCAAAAGTTCCGATAACAGCAGCCAGCAGCCGAATAGCAATCTGCAAAGATCACAACGCCCACAAGCGTCAGAACTAAGCCACTCAACCCCACAAATTGCCGCATTTCCTACCTGATGCAAGTGGTTTTGCTGCGTGATCACCTCCAGTTTCCTGGGTCGGTACTGTGGTTTGCCCGTGAGTTCCGGCGCTACCGGGCAACGTGCGATCCTCTCCACCACAAACTTGAGTTCACTTTTCGGCAGCTGCACCGCCAGAGTCTGCAGCGGCATGCCTTTGCGCAGACATCCTTCCACGTGGGGCATGCTCAGCTGGAAGTTGCCAGCTTTCAGCGGCTTCCCGCTCGCAGCAGCCAGAGGCTCCGCCGCAGTGCGCGTGGTCAACACGTCTCTAGCACGCGGGAAAATGGCGCTGAGGCAGCGTTCACAGCTCACCACCGAGTGTGTCACCTCCTCCAGCGCGGCGGGGAAGGCCTCGAGCGCCTGCTGAATCTCCTGCAAAGAGCAGGCCCACATGGCCACGCGCGTGGCGGCCTTGCAGCGTCGACAGCCGTCTCGGAATGGTCTGGCGTTGTTTGTAGCCGCTGTGCAGCTCGGACACTTGGCGTGCAGCTGGCCGTCCGCGTCTATCACCGGCTGCGTGTATAGTGCGCCGTGCACGTCGCAGCCCGGGAACTCCAAGTACTGGCACTCGCTGCAGAGAATCACGGCGAAGCTACGCAATGTGGCGGCGTCTGTGCCGGCCTCTGCGAGCGTCGAGGACACCGTGGGCGCGTGGGCAGCGCTGGCGCTCTCCTCGCTGTTAGATACCGTCATGGCGAATTGGCGACTGAAGAAGAAAGATCCTCTTCAAAGTGGAATCAGATCTGATAAACCTGTAGGAATACATAGCCCTTGAGAACTACATTTTTGAAAACCTAGGATGGGGAATATGACGATGCAGAGGTGGTCGGGGTTGGCTGCCCGCATTTCGAGATGGCGGATCAGGGGGGCAAGCGTAAGCGCGACGAGAGCCACGAGCGCAAGGTGCCGCTCACCAAGGAACGCCGCACCAAGGTGCGGCAGGAGCACATGGAGGAGGAATTCGCGGCCACGTACCACGGACTCACGGCGCTCTACAAGCTCCTGGAGGTGCAGCATCTGCAGAGTCCGCTTTTCCTGCCGCGCTCGCTCAGCTACCGTCTGGACCCGGCGTGGGAGCAGAAGGCCAAGACGGACGCAAAAGGAGAGTCAAGTAAGAATCAGAAGCCGCTCAAGAAGGCGCAGGCAGGTGCCGTTCTGCAGCAGTTCAATGTCGGCATGACGCCCGACTCCATGGCGGCATTCAAGAGCCAGAAGCAGAGACTAGGCCTGCTGCTCTCGCTGTTCAAGGCGAGTGGCAAGAGCTTCGACGACAATCAGTTCCAACTACTGGCCTCGTGCCTCATCCCCGTGCCCTTCACCAAGGACGTGACGCTGCCCAAGGAGTTCCTGCATCTCAGCGCCGATATCTGCGTGCTGGCCTTCCAGGTGGTGGAGATCAGCGACGTCGGAGACTCTCTCGCTACCCAGTCAACATTCACCTTCGCGGTGCCGTTGGCTGAGGCCACGCTGAGCGGGAAGGATCTCCTGTCGACCAGTCGTGACGGCCGCGAGCCGCTGTTCGGAAACATCCTGCGGATCAATGTGGCGAGACGCCGTGTGGGATACGTCACGGTTGAACTCCCGGCCATTGCGTCCTCAGTGCACGGTGGTAAGTGCTTCGAGGTTGTGGGTAGTGGGGCGTTTGAGATACTTATTGGATGATTTATTGTGTTCAAAAAGGTGTCAAGTGCGAGTTTCGCCTCACGTGGGACCCGCTGCCAAAGGCGAAGAAGATGCAGCGTCTTGCACAGATCTGCCAGACCAAGTTGAAGGTGGACACGGAGGAGTTGCAAACCGACGAAAGCTTCACGTTGGCAGTCCCGAAGCGGGACATCACGCCCGCTACCAGCAAGTCGTGCGCAGGGGTCAGTTTACGTCGTATCATTACTTTTCCATGGAGATCCTGCTGACATTACGTTGCTTGTGGACATTGATTAGGTCTGGTTCCACTTCCTGTACCATTCGATGCTGCGAAGGATGAGCGAAAAGCGCTCGGAGTACTCGTGTGCGTGGTGCAACATGTTTGCCGGATCACTGCGGGGTCTGGTTGCGCATTTGGTGTCTTCCCACGACCGCTTCCGCTTCCAAGCCACGGTGGGTTTGTCGATCGAGTGGCGTGACCACATGACACGATATCCTGACGTGCATCATCGTTTGTGGCAGGTTGGACATGATAACATCCCGCACATTTACGTTATGGTGATGCAAGAACATCAGCCGCGAAAATTCGGTTCAGGCCGCGGCTCGGCTTTCTCCGAGCTCGAGCTGTTCCCAAGCGAGGAGCCTAGTCGATTTGAGCACCACTTCACGCACATGTCCGCAAAGAAGTACGGCCCCCTTGGCTCTCAATCAGTGGATGCTGTTGAAGGGTTGATGCAAGAGTTTGACGAAATGGACGAGCTCTCGCAAGACCAGCCGCAGGAGTTCTATGCGCCGCTCCTTCAGCGCCAGTACTTCCACTCCCGAACAGGAGCGGTGGTACTGGACCACGAGAAGGACTACGATAGCGATGACGATGTGGACGAGACGTGGATTACGAAACAAAGCGAGCGGGTGCGCAGTAGGGAAATGACTACCTGTCGTTGCCTGGGTCTAAGTATTGTGCTTTTTTGTAGTTGCTGGACGAGTTTGAAGACGTGTCACTCGAGGAGAAGGAATTTATGAAGAAGTGGAACCGCCATGTGAAGGAGTACAAGTACGTGGCTGTGCTGAATTTCGAAATGTTATACGGATCTAACTTAATGTATTTTTCTTCGAGCAGAATTCTGGCCGACTTTATGGTTGCGTCCTCTTGCCGCATGTTCGCTCGGAATCACGGGAAATGGTGAGTGCGAACGAGTTTAAAGAATCTTGTGTCAATGGCATACTAACCAGGCGTCTCTGCTTCTGCCTCTACAGGCTCCTCGACCACGGACTGCGCCACAACTTCTTGCTCCATTTGCTTAATTTATGGGACAACTCGCTCCTGAACTCGCGCGCGATCATCGACTGCATGTTGATCGTCGACCAGAGCCAGGTAAGCTAGGGAGTGCAAGTACTTGCTTCTCTGCCAAGCTGCAATGCTGATAGGCTTGTTGGCTCCTCGATGCACATGTAGCGGGAACCTGAGGCGGCGCCAGAGATTATAGCGAAAGTGGAGACGAAAGCGAAAGGAGAGTCGCAGCAGGCGAAAGCGGAGACGCAAACAAGCACGGACCAGTAAACCATCGCTGGACAGATGCAGCAGTAGTGGCAGATTCTTGCAAACGGTCCTTGTTGCTTCTAACGTTCCAGCTCGCAGTGCTTTCAGCGTGACCGTGCTTCCCGATTGCGATGCTCTCGGCAAACCAACAGTTTACGCCCGAATACATAAGTGCTTCTCCCTTCGCCTCTCTTATCGGGCTAACTCACGAAGCAGCAGCCATCACCTACTGTGGCGGCGCAGGCATCTTCTCCTCATCCGACGAAGACGGGGAAGGCGCGCGCTTCTTGGGTCTCGAGCGACGCCGCACCTTGTGCTTGCAGTCGTGCGCGTGATGCTGGTGGTGGTGCTCGCCGCCGCTGCTCGAGTCGTCCGAGTCCTCGTCGCTCTCACTGGAACTTTCTCCAAACTCCCTCTTTTTGTGGAAAATGCAGCATTCTGTGGCACAACAAGAAGTCAGCTACAATGAATTCCAGAGGTGTCGACAGGGTCTTCTCACTATTGGAGCGTTTGCGTCCGAGGTGCTCGTTGTCCACCACGCTGTCGTCGAACGTCACGTGCGGTCGTGGCTGTAGCTCCATGCGATAGACCGGCGCTGCTTCCGTGCGCGCGGGCGTCTCCACCTCCGTCGCTGCTTCTTCTCGAGATACGCTGCTCATCTCGTCCGACGTAAACTAATTCACAAATGAGCCGTTATTGGCTAATGTCACGAAAGTTACAGCATCTGTACAATTTCTACAGTATATTGACAGTGTAGCCATCTCGTAGGTTAAAGCGGATCAAGTGTCAGTTGTCGTGGAAATACTCCTGACACTGCGTGGCATGGGACCAATCGCGTTTACGCTTGTCTCCACACGCAGCATACAGCTCGCACATGTGCGTGATGGTGCTGTGGCAGGCGAGTGGATTGTCGCGCCGACACTCGATCTCCTGCACCATGCCGCCCAGCTCGTCCACCTGCGGGACGATGTCGCGTCGAGGCTTGACGGTCAGCACGTAGTCACGAATGGCTTCGTCATCCAAGTCGAAGCGGCCTCGGGAATATAGCAATCCTGGACCTGAGAACGACACGGCCGGCGTGTGTGTCTTGGCTCCAACCATAGCCGCCATCGCACCTCCCAGACTGTGGCCAGTGAGCACAAGACGGTCTCCGCCAACGCGCTTGCGGACAGCTTCCACGTGGTCAAGCAGCTCGGAGTATACCGGCGGTGGCATGATACCTCGTAGGAAGTTCATGGAGAGCATATCTACTACAAATTCAGTAGGAAGCTGCTTCAGGAACGGAACGAAAATGTTGGCAGCCTGCATCACGGTCACGCCGAACCAGTAATGAAGGTCCTCGAGGGCGTCAGTTGCCGTCGCTGTCCCTCGGACGGCGATAACAGTCATGTTGATGGCGGGGAAGTAGAGCTCAGCCCACACTTGATGCCCGGCATCTTCGTTGTTGCGTGATACGTACTCCCAGTCTCCAAGCTCCGTGCCGTTGAACCGCTGTGTGAACGACTTGACTTGAACTGCCGTGTTCCAGCCGTACATTGCGTCCGCGATGAGCGCAAAGTCCACAATGTCCAGCGATTCCATGTCCAGCGCGCACACAGGGTATTCCGCGACCTTTGTCCAGTGTCTGTGCGACTTAATAGCGAACGGTGTTGCCGTCGCGGCGAGAGACTCTGCTGTAGGTGGGAACACGAAAAAGTCGCCGCCTTGCACAAACGTTCCGATTGCCCACGTGGACGAGAAGAACACGAAGGAGAGGAACACGAAGAAAGTAATGAAGGACTTGAACGTAAGGCCAAAAATCTGCCAGAGAATCACAGCAGGTATCAGCGTTTCCATAGCAACGACCGTCATTTCATAAGAGAAAGCAACGAACCTGGGGAAACTTGGCTTGGATCGTGTCACCGAGAAGAATCAGGCAAATGCCCATTATACCCCAGCCAAGGTAGAACGCGAAAAAGGAAATGATCGCGCTTAGAACGACGATCGGCCACAAGATCCGCAGTCGGCGCTCATATGAGAACTTGGACCACAAATTCATCTCTCGGATGTGCTCGCCAATTTTGCTCATGCGTTGCTTGCCTTCCAGCGCCTCCTGCGTCTCGTTGGCGTCTGTAACAGGGTCACAGGTTCCTTCAGTTATCGCTTCCGTATCGACTTCTGCTTGGGTGTACTGTGCTTCATCACCAGGGTGCAGCGGCTTTGTTTCGTCATTTGCAGCAGCCACCTCGCTTTCTGATGTAGATCTCCAACGGCAGCACGTCGATCGGCAATGAGCGCCAAACTCGTAAATGGCTTCCACCAGCGTGAAGAAGCTGGTTTGGAACTGCTCGACAGCACGGAAGCCAATACTCACCAGCCAAAGATGCTCGGCGCGCTTCTCATTCTCCATCTCCTGGAGCTCTCGCTCCATATCTCGATACCGGCGTCTGTAGTTACTTACAAACTCGCGCATTTTGCGGTTCCGAGCGCTGCAAAAGTGGCAGATCATCCAGACGCCCAGATACACCGCTTGCATGTAGAATCCACATTGAATGTAGTCCAGGAAAGCAGCAAGCGGCGACATGTTCGTGACCAGTGAGACTGTAAAGGTCCACAGTGTGACCAGCTCGAAGATAAGCGGACACAGCACGTCGGTGATGACGAGCGTGGAGAAGTCCAAGGGAGGTCCATCGAAGTGCGTGGTGTTAAACTTGACGGTCGTGCTTGCAGCCTGGAACGCCCGTTTCCACCGAGCCGATGGCGAGGTGTCTTGGTCGCTGCTGCTGCTGCTGCTACTGCTGCTACTGCTACGACGACGACGCAGGGAACGGCTGCTGTGCTTGTGCCCGGACTCCTCGCTCTGCTGTCTCTGAAATAACAGCTCCAACTCGTACCTCTTCTCGTCTTCGGACTCTTTGTTCTTGTCGTTGAACGGGTCGTCAGTGTAGATGGTGCTCAGCAGATACTTCGGCCCGGCAGTAAGGCAGCTCACAAAGCGCGCCCAAGCCTCTTGGTCCTCGTCGTCTCCTCGGAAGGCGTCGAACCGCTCTCTCTCTAGGCGGTCATCAGGCATCTCGCGCCAGTGGCGCAGGTAGTGGATGCAGACACAGAGCGAGAGGCGGAAGTTGGCCAGACTGCCCTCCCTCGTGTCGATGGCGTCCAGGAAGAGGCGGCTGGACTCCTCGAAGCAGTAGGACACGAAGATGAGCGCCACCGGCAAGAAGGCCAGCAGCAAGATGGCGCGCACCGTGAAGTACGGGTCCATGCGCGCGCTGGGCAGGAAGATGGCGAAGAAGATCTCCATCAGGAACGTGACGCTGAACATGAGGATACACATGAGCACGAGGAAGGAGAAGTAGCCCAGGCGGAACTGGCACAGCGTTCGGTACAGCGTCCACTCGCTCTCCTCACTCGAGAGCTTCTGCAGCTCGGCGCGCCTTCCCGCCTGCGTGGACATGCGGTTGTCGCGACTCGCTTCGGGCGACTCCATGGCTGGTGGCGATGATACAGCAAGGATACGAATGAGCCGAACGTGACGCACATGGGTGCACACAAATATCTTGTCAAAACCGGTTTCTGGAGGTATCTCATAGTGGGTGCAAGTTAAACGAGCCGGAATGTCAGCCGCACTTTTGCTTTTGCCATCTCGAAAGCCAAGATGATGCGAAAGGTGTTGACGTCCCGGGCTACTGCGCGTGTGCTGCGCAGCAGCCGCGCTCTGTCCACGAGTGCGCGGAGCCGCGTCAAGATCCTCGGATCCGACGAGGCCTACACGCAGATTGCCACGGTGAGTTCGGCTGTGTACACTAATTCACTGTCAGTGGGGCTTTCCTGACGCGATATCGTCGTTAACTGCAGGAGGGGACGGGCCGCAAGGCTATCGTGTACTTCACGGCCAAGTGGTGCCCTCCGTGCAAAATGATCGGCCCGATCTACGACGAGCTGAGGTGCGGGGATGCTGCAATGTGGAGGCATTTTTCAACGTCATAAGCGTCTATCTAACCGATCCATGCTTGTGTTTGGGCACTGCAGCGCCACGTATGCGGACATCGACTTCGCCAAGCTTGACGTCGACGAGTTGAACGACACCACGTCCAAGGCCGGCGTGCGCGTGAGATCCGGCTGTGCCTTGTAGTCAGCGAATTCGTCCATTCCTCTGGCTAACTTGTTTGTCATGGTGCTGTTTGCTGGGCTAGTCGATGCCGACGTTCTTCTACTTCAAGGACGGCAAGTTCCAACAGTCTCTCTCTGTAAGGGGCATATTTTCGTTGAGATACTGTGACACATCTTGACCAACACTGAACTTCTTCTTGTTTGCCGGGATGTTGAAGTTTTCCGGTGCGGATGAGGAGCTTCTGCGCAGCAACGTGAAGCAGCTGAACGACCTGTAAGGTGCTGCCTCCATAGGAACGTGCGAAACACAAATGTGCGCCTTTCACGAACGGACTTGCGCAGGCGAGAACGTTAAGCGCGCAGGGGGATAACGCTAAATCTACTTGCCTTGCCGCACTTTCACTTGTTGAGAAAATCGGCATGAGTCCATGGTGGCGGTTTCTGGCGATTAATCGTGCCAGCGATGCAGCTTCAGCTTCAACTTCCCACAGCAAAAGATTCTGGTGCACTCCAACCAGGTCTTGCAGTTGGCTGGGGGACATCAGCGCAGCAGGACCCCACACCGTTTTGCCTCCCCCTGCGACACTGTTGCTGACGTACGCGTACCGGTATCTGATCGGTTGGCCTTAAATCTTTGTGCAGAGTCGCCCGTTGCAGTGCAGGCGTCACAAACCGAAAGAGCGAACCGCCGCCGCAGTGCCTCTGCCCAGGCTTCCTCTTGCTGATCCCGTGCACCCGATCCCAGTCAGACCTGCACCGACCATGGCCGACAAGGAGCAACACGGCTACGGCGCTATCCCGAGCCACGCACGGCTGGGGATCGGCGCCAGCACGCCGCCGCTGAGTCCGTTGATGCTGCACGTGGACAAGAACACGAACGCGCTCAAGGGCTGGGAGTTCCCCGGCTGGGGAGACAACCTCACCACCGTGGCCAGCGACCGCGAGCTGGACGAGATCCAGACGCACCTGTCCATGGACCACCCCAAACTGTCGGAGTGGCTGGCCACGGCCATCTGCGGCAACGACATCCTGTCCAGCTGTCTGTACGTGTCGGGGCTCGTGGCCTCCAAGGCCGGCAAGTTGGCGCCCGTAGCGCTGGCCGTGGTGGCCGGCATCTTGTACCTCTATCGGTTCATCTACGGAGAGGTGCTGAACGCCGTGCCACTTAACGGAGGCTCGTACAACGTCCTGCTCAACACCACGTCCAAGCGGTTGGCCGCAATGGCGGCGTCTCTCGCGATCTTGTCGTACATCGCCACGGGTGTCGTCTCCGGCACGTCGGCTTGCAATTACCTGGCGTCGCACGTTCCGTCGCTGGAGATCGTGCCGGCTACTATCGGCCTGCTGTTCCTCTTCTCGATTCTGAGTCTCATTGGCATCACGGAGAGTGCCGTGGTGGCTCTCGTCATCTTCATCGCCCACGCCACGACGCTGACGGTGCTCTGTGTGCTGTCTGCAGTGTACGTGGTGAAGGACGACTTCCAGACGTTGTCGGCAAACTTCGACACGGGCTTCCCGGACATCAATCTGGCGGGAGACATCATGTCGGGCAATTTCCTGACGGCGATCTTCTTCGGAACGTCAACGGCCATGCTGGGAATCTCTGGCTTCGAGACATCCTCTCAGTTCGTGGAGGAGCAGGCTGAAGGAGTTTTCCCTAAGACTCTGCGGGTACGTCTCTTGATGCCGAACTATCGCCACGAAATGTGCCTGCTTACTGACAAAGCTGTATCTTGTGCCTGTTTGTTTTGGTCGGTGTAGAACATGTGGTGGGGTGTTGCGATCTTCAACCCGTTGATTTCTCTGCTGTCGCTTGGCGTGTTGCCACTCGACGGCCCCGGCGGAATCATCGACAAGAAGGACACCGTGCTGGCTGAAATGGGGCTCAAGGTCGCGGGCGAGAACATGCAGCTGATTGTGGCGCTCGACGCGTTTATCGTGTTGTCTGGGGCTGTCTTGACAGCGTACGTCGGCATTGTTGGCCTCGTGCGTCGACTGGCGAGCGACCGAGTGGTCCCGGAGTTCCTACTCCAGGTGAACAAGGCGCGTGGCACGAACCACTTCATCATCATCGGCTACTTCTGCGTGGCGACTAGTCTGGTGCTCATCCTGCACGGGGACACGGCAACACTGTCGGGTGTGTACACGTACGCCTTCCTGGGGCTCATGACGCTCTTCGGTATCGGCTGCATGCTGCTCAAGTTTAAGCGTGCTGAGATCCCGCGCTCGGTGATCGCGCCCTGGTGGAGCTGCATCCTGGGCGTGTCAATGGTAGTGACCACGTTCATGGGCAACCTGCTAGGCGACCCGACGATCCTCACATACTTTTCGCTGTACTTCATCGCGGTGGTGGCGCTGGTATACATCATGTTCGAGCGGACCTTCCTGCTGCGAATGTGCCTCTACTGCATGCGGCAGCTGTGTCCTTCACAGCGCAGCGACGACGAGGACGAGACCCACTCGCTGCGCACGGGCGCCCGCGGCGGCCAGACGATCGCGCGGTTCATCCGCGAGATCAACGAGCCGGCCGTCTTTTTCTTCTGCAAGTCGCCCAGCCTCAACATCATCAACAAGGCCATCTTGTACGTGCGCACGAACGAGCAGACCCACTCGCTGTACATTGTGCACTGCCACCCGCGAGGCTCGCCCGTGCCCGAGGGCTTCAAGGAGACGGTGTCCATGTTCGACCACGTGTACCTCAAGATCAAGCTCAACTTCCTGAGCGTCGAGGGCCCCTTCGGGCCGGCCATGGTCGAGTGGGTCTCGCGCAAGTACAACCAGCCCAAGAACCTCATGTTCATCAAGCAGCCCAACTACGACTTCGCGCACACGATCGCCTCGCTCGGCGGCGTGCGTGTCATCACCGGCTGAGCCGGAGCCCCGCTCCGCATGAATGGGCTCAGAACGAGGCCACTTCAACTTAATTGCTGAAAATACACAAAAGCTGGATTTGTGTCGATCGTAAAACATGAACCTGCAGGCAACGCGTCATTGCCAATTACTACATAGAGATTGCCGGCGTTGTGCTGCCCAAGTGGCCACGCTGGACGAGTCCAACTCGAACCCAGAGCGTTACGGCGGTCGCCATTGCCTCCATTAGCATCTCTCGCTATTCGTGCGCTGCTCAGCGTTCCGCTGGTGCTGATGTTCTGGCCAGATCGCACCGCTTCGCTGGCGAAGAAGCACGGTCGACCAGTAATTGCCAAAAGCGTAGAACAACAGTACAAGGTCATCGTGATCGTGTTCTTTTCGTAAATTACTCTGGGCGATAGATAAACTAAAACTGTACACGGGCAAACGCCACCTCCGATGTGGGTGGGCTTGACTGGGGAGAAGCCTAACGGGGGCGCGCGAGGCGCAGCTAGCTAACACTCTACTCTGGGATCGCCGCGAGCCGCGGAAGACACTTGGGCTTGCGCTGCGACTGCACAGAGAAGCGCGCTTCCGCCTCCTCCAGCCGCTTCACGCGCTTGGCGGCCGACGACAAGTGCACCTTGCGGGAGCGCGGACGGCCCTCGGTGCGGTGCGGGCGGCCGCCGCCGGAGAAGCTGCCTCGCGCGAAGTTCAGCAGCTCGTTGCGAGCGAGTCCGGGGTCCGAGTGACGGGACGAGGACGCGCTCGGCGGCTGCTTGTAGGCGGGGCGCTCCCATTCCGAGGTGAGGCTCTGGCGCGCCGCGGGCAGCGGGTTGTTGTCGTTCCACGAGTGCGTGCGCGACCGCCGGTCGTTCGAGTAGGCCAGCAGATTGGGCATCGTCTTACGCTTGACGGCAAGACCGCTCGGCTCATGCTGCTGGTTGTCGTGAACGTCCTGCGTTGAAGTGTTCTTTGCCGCTTCTTGCGGCTGATCTACCGTCGGATCAGTCGTCTCGTCGCTAGTGTGCGTCCACTCCTCGGTGCAGCTCCGCACAGCTTCGTCGCGGTAGTCTGAGTAGTTGCTCAGTCGGTCCATGCGGCTAACCATGGACGACGAGCGGTGCGAGAGGCCGCTCATGGACACACGCTTCTCCTCTACCGAGACTTTGCTGCTGCGGTCCGCGTTCGGCTCGCTCATGTCGACGTTCAGGTACGTGTAGCGCATGTCGTTGACCATGAGGAACTTATCCATGAGCGGCCGCGTCTGGCACGTCATGCTCTCGCGACACGTGCGTGCGTGCTTGGCGACGGCGTCCAGGAAGGCGTTGAGGCCGACGCGACGAGCCTCGAGCGTCTTCTCGCGCAGGTTGCCGAAGAGACGGCGGTGGGGGAAGAGCACGAAGCACGTGCGCTTGGCCATGATGGCGCAGTGCGCGCACATGTCGCCCTGCTTGGTGGCGGCCTCGAGCGCGAGCTTGAAGTCGCGGAACTCCGAGTAACGACGGTAGACCGTCCAGTTGAGCCCCACCGAGCGCTCGTCCGACACGCGCACGAGGTACTGCGTGTACGTGTGTGCATTCGAGGCCGAGGGCTTGGACACGTGCGCGATGGTGGTGTGCAGCACGCTCGGGGGCGCCGCGGTCAGGACGCTCTGCATGACCATACTAGAGGCTGGGTGCTGCTGCTATCTCTGTACGTCCGTCACCACGCCGGAAAAAGAGAACTGAGAGGCAGAGACGCCGTCGCGGAGCCCAGCCGGGGGAAGACAACTTGAACTTGCTGTGGCGGGGCGCCAAAATCGACTTGTCAGGCTGGTCCACTCCCTGCGATGCAAGTCCCAGAATGAACGGTGCCCGTCCGGTTTTCGGACACCTGCTGACTTCCGACCAGATGTTTCAAGACGGACCACGGCAATTTCTTTATTGCGGCGTCAACCCCGCTATTCTCGTTGAAAACGGATTTGCAAGGCCTTACAACACGGCTGTGAGACGAGATTTCAGACTCGATACACTTTCGTCAGGCATGTGCATGCGACAAGAGAGGCCTTTTCGCTGCGTGTCCATCCCTCTTAGGTTCAATGTACTGGGAGATGGGCTTTGGGTTTCTTGTGGCACTCGGGAAGATATCACCGCTCGTGCATTTATCTTCGGCGGTGAAGAAGATCTCGTCTTCTGCCGCAGAGGCAGTCGCTTCGCGGAGCGCAGTTTGCCGGATTTTGCTGCCGCGGAGATATCTCAGCGAAGGCTCCTTGCGACCCACAAATCGCTGCAAAGCTTCGAGGCACGGGCACGAACGCCGCACCGATTTGTGCGCGATTCTCACGAAGACACAACGCGACAAAACTGTATGGCGGAGAAATCACTTTCGCGCGAGCCCGATCGGCGGACTTGTCGTGGAAAGAGTCACTTACAGTGGCAGATGCCTGCGTGAGTGAACTTGTGTTTTAGACTGCTGCTGGGGACCGTGGTTGCCTTGCTGAGAAGGCCCGCGCCACCTGCTTCTTGGCGAAACATGTACATGTACTCTTGCAAGCCACAAATACCACATGCTGTGTCCCCTCGTCGCCGCCATGTCGGCGATATGCTAGCATGCGGACGTGGCAGGCTAGCCTCCAGCTTCAAGTGATACAAAGTGTTTGTGTACAACGGCAGGCACATCAACGACGAATTCAAGTTTCACCGGAATTAAGAGGCGTGTTGCCTCTCGTTGCCCGTGTTTGTCGATCAAATTGATTGGTAAGTTATCTCGGGGCTGATTTCAGTGAGATCTTACAAAGCTGCCCGGTATCACCTAGCAGGTGAGGCGTTCGAACACCAACGCATGGATGGTGGACACTCAGTTTCGTAGGATCCTTACCTATCCGTGCACGATCTCACCTCTGTTAGGTCTCATCAGCCCATCCTCACCGCGTCGATACCAAATACGGCTCCCTCAAACTCCTGTGCGCGATGTTGGACTGCTGCTAGATCCCACCTCCACACGACACTTGCTGAACGAACTTGAAAGTCGGTCTGGGCTTTGTTGCCATCTAGCGCGTGGCAGTCGAGAAATTGCCGGCAAAAAGCGAGACAAATGAGCAGGCAATGCTGCAATACAAGCTTTCAGGACGCATCGCTCCGAAATGACGATTTCTACGATGCTGTGAATCGCAGCCCAGCATGGATATTTGATACTTGAAGTAGCTGTATGAATGCAAGTCGACAAATGCCCGAATAGTAACAAACATGAGCAACGCAGCACGTAGGTAGTTTGTGCTGTGACTGCGTTCCTTTGAAGCTTGCAATGATGGCGTGCTTGTAAAGTAATTGAAGAAGATCAATTGCAGTCTCTACCGATCTAGCCAGCGTATAAATTGAGCATGGCTCGCTTCGTGGCACGCACGGGTGGTCTGAGCGCGTAAAGCATTGCATACTCTTCATGTTCCCCAACCTAAAGACAGTTCTTTCGCGACAACAACGAAGCACATAAGCAACTTGTTTTTGTCTTGACAAGAAAAAAACTTTGGGTCTATTTCGCTGCATACTTTTGAAGTACAGTGGCAGGATAAAACCATCGCAGCAATTCGCAGTCTTTGCTGGGATCTCACCGTGTTGTGATTGCGATTCACTCGCCAATACAATGCTTTTTAGTACTTTGAAGTACTAACAACACCATCCAAAGAGGCCGAGAACAGTGCGCGCGCTTATTTTTCAGCCGACGCAGTGGATGTTGCCTCTGCCTCGGCGGAGGACGCGTCCGGAATGATCTCCTCCAATCGTTCTAGTGCTGTTGCCTGCACTGCGTACAGCCTCTTTTCGTCTTCCACCGCCTCCTGAAACTCCCCCACAATCTTCATCAGCAACTCCTTCTTGATGTTTACCGTGGCAAACACCTGCGCGGCATCGTAGCCGGCATCGCGGCACGAAATATATGCAGCTGCGTACGCAACCATGAAGGGCGGATACAGGAGGATAATGTCCGTGCGGTACGAGTATTGCACCAATTGCCTAGCAACATAATAACCAGCAGTGCGACTCGTGAGCCTGATGCTACAGCAAGACGCAGCACACGGTCGAGACTTACCAGGCAAGCTGGAGGCACTCCTCGTGAATTTCAAAGTCATCCAGGAGTCTACAATGCGGAATAGGAAGTAACACGTTAATGCAAAGTTGACTAACAAGCAGCACAGGGAGAGTAGACGCGTGCATCTATATAACGTACTGGAGGAGCGACGGGAACGGGTGGTGAAGGATCAAGTCAAACTGCAGCGCCTCAATCACGTAAAACTCGCATTCGAGGATGTCCTTGTCCTGGAAAGTGTACATGGACTCGTCCTCATCGACGCTAGCTGGGTATTCCAAAAAGCAAAGATGCACACGCCGAGTCAATAGGTGTCCGCTCGGACGCAGTCTCCGATGAGGATACGTACTCGTCGTGTAGTGGTGGAGAACGGATGCGACGGTCGTAAGCGATAGCTGACTCTCTTCCACCTTGGAAGCGAGGAAAAACACGGTCCCGACAACGAGGTGCGGGTCAAAGTTCACGAAGCTCTGCCTGTGCATCAGCAGCCCACGTCAGTCTGCATTGGCGACATCTGACAACACCCGCCGTACGTTTGGTAGAAGCGGCGGTAGAAGATGATGGCCGTATAAATAATGATCTGGCGGACTCTCAAGCGGGGCCCGATCTCCTCTAACACTAGAACAAAGACCACAGCAGTGTCAGTATTGCCACTCTCCATTTCCGCAACTCTAGCTAGCCTACGACCATCAAAAGGCCATGAAACTGAAGATACTGCATACTCACACGAGATGTTGGCGAGGTGGATGGCGTCGATCTCGTCGTCCGTCAGGTGCTTGCGGTCCAGCGGGTTCCTCTTGCGCAGGTCGGCCTTGGTCACGTCCTTCATCCAGTACAGGCTGCAGAATAGAACAAAGTCATACAACGTCAACTCCATTAACCCAACAACGTCCTGCATCCGGTCAGCGCCGCATACTAGTGCGTCGAGTGCCAGAAGTTCATGCCCATGGTGCCGCCGTTGCGTCTCCGGGATAAAGTGTGGGGAAAGGTAATGGCTCGCGCTAACTGGTTGAAAATAAATAATCTTTACACCAATCATCGAAAAGAGTCTCGTCGCCAATACCGGAGTGATCCTCTTCTGTCACCGAGAAAAACGGACAGCAAGTTGAACTCAGACCGTAGATTCGTCCCCAGAAGATAAAGTGACTGGAGAGAAGCTCTTATGGTTGCAGCCCTTCACTCGCTATTGCTGCTCCCCGCGCTGCTGGCGGCAGTCGTCCAGGCTGAGAAGCCCGCGCTGAGCTACCGCTATGCTGACACGCTGCGCGAAGCGCTGGAGAAGGATCCGCGCCCCATCGTCCACCTCGAAGACCGCGTGTGGGACACCAAGCGCGACGAGACCTTTGGGCTCTTGCCTGGCCCAGATGATACAATGGAAGGACTGGGCGGCGTCTCGCTGACGGCGACGCCGCCGCTGCTGAGGGACGGCGAGGACCTCGTGATCTCATGGAGCGGCGTGACACGCCCGCATCAAACGGACTTCCTGGGCCTGAGCTGCGGCCCCAAGGCCCACGACAAGGACTTCCTGGTCAAGGTGGGCATCACTGAGGCCAACGGTCCGGGTGCCGACGGCCCACGGCTTCCCAACTCCATCCGCTTCTCGTCGCTCTACATGATGCGCTGCAATTACACCGTCGAGTACTTCAACTTCCAGCCGAATGGCAACGTCTTCGCTCCTGTTGCCAAGCTGGAGGTGGGTATGGTTGAAGCTTTCACGGCACCCAAGCAAGGCCACATTGCCCTCACAGAACACGTCGATGAGATGTCGATCATGTTCAATTCGGCCTCTCAAGAGACACCGGAAGTCAAGTACGGCCTGGACCCCGCGGCTCTGAGTGAGCACGCTGAGGGCAAGTCCAAGACGTACACTGCTGGTCACCTGTGCAACCGGCCAGCAAACCTCACCAGCCAGCAGTGGTTCCGCGACCCGGGCAACATGCACACGGTCATTTTGAAGGGACTGAAACCTGCGACGAGGTACTTTTACAAGTTTGGCAGCGACAAGGACGGCTGGAGCTCGGTCTACTCGTTCATGAGTCGACCGGATGCGTTTGTGAAGAGCGCCAAGTTCATCGCGTATGCGGATATGGGCGTGGACCCAGCACCTGCGGCGACGTCGACCGCTGTTCGCTCATATCAAGATGTGATGGACGGATACGACAGCTTCCTCCTCCACTTTGGCGACATCAGCTACGCCCGCGGCCACGCCCACATGTGGGACGAGTTCTTCCACCTTATTGAGCCTTACGCGACCAGAGTCCCGTACATGGTTAGCATTGGCAATCACGAGTACGACTACGTGACTGGTGGCAAGAACGACCCCAGTGGGGCTACGGGGAAGGATGGACGGATGGATTTCCATCCGGATTGGGCCAACTACGGCTCGGATTCGTCCGGTGAATGCTCGGTGCCAATGTTCTACCGCTGGGACGCTCCGGCTAACGGCAACAGTATCTACTGGTACTCGTTCGACTACGGCGGTGTCCATGTTATCCAGCTTTCGTCGGAACACGACTGGCGCCGTGGATCCAAGCAGTACCAGTGGCTGGAAAAGGACTTGAAGAATGTGGACAGGAAGAAGACACCGTGGGTCGTGCTCACGTCGCACAGGATGATGTACACGACTCAACTTGGCGAGGAGGCCGACTACGAGGTGGCGCAGCACTTCCGCGACGAAGTCGAGGACTTGCTTTGGGAGCACAAGGTGAATCTAATGCTCGTAGGGCACCAGCACTCGTACGAACGCAGCTGCGCCGTGCGCAATGGGAAGTGCACCACGGACGGACAGGGGCCTGTTCACATCGTTATCGGTTCCGCTGGCGCTGGACTGGAGAAACAAGGCTTCTCAAGCAAACTGGGCGAGTGGAGCGTGAGCCACTTGAACGACTGGGGCTATCTGCGCATCGATTCGACCGAGGAGGCGATGAGTGTGCAGTTCATCCTGAACCGCAATGGCGTCATTTACGACGAGGTCACGTTGAGCCCGTGGAACTAGCGCACTTGAGTCCCTGGTGGCTTGCATGGCGAACTTACATGTTACTCGTATCCAGCCAGCCCACTTCATGTTTTAACTTGAGCAAGACACTGCAAACATCACGCGGCAGATCGCCAACACACCCAGGAGAAATGATCAAGAAGTACTAGTTGAAATTACGGTCTCTGTGTCCGTCAGTCAGTCTGCCTGTTCGCTGCCGTCTACAGATCCCGGTCTACCACTTCGTCCGTGTCGTCGTCGTCGTCGTCTACCTCGGTGAATTTCGAGTTCTCCTCCTCTTCCTCGTCTAAGATCTTGGCGAACTTGGCGTCCTCATCTTCTTCGTCCTCGTCCTTGAGGAGGTCCTCGAGGTCCGGGACCTTGACGGCGTCAATGTTGTCCTGGTCCTTCTGAGACATATCGCTCAGAAGCTTGCCACTGTAAATATCGTCCGTGAACTGCTTGGTCAGCTCCATGTAGTCGTCGAAGTCCGTGGGCTGGTTCTTGACCCACACGCAGAAGCACGCGAACGCGATGAGGCCGACGACGCGGTAGATACGCTCCGAAGCCTCCGTGGCGCGCAATGAGTAGAGCGGCACGAACGAGTCCGCCACCGACAGGTTGTCGTCGAAGATGTTGGGCAGCAGCCAGTACTCGTAGCCGACCATCCAGAGCATAAAGAAGATGAAAAGCCGCACCACCACGAAGACGGCGATGAAGATAAGGAACGTGACCGACATGTACCAGAGCGCCACCTTGGCCCACTGCGGCCAGATGGGGAAGCAGGTGATAGTCAGGAAGCCGATGATCAGCAGCGCCGTCATGATGTTGCGGACCGTCTTCGATCCCTCGTACATCCACGTGTAGTAGCCCTCGGGCGCAAAGTCCTGCTTGGGCGTAGGCTTGAGAATCTTCTTGTTCTTGGCGTCGCGCTCGGAGCGATGGATGTAGCTGTTCTGCACGAGCATGCGGCCAACAGAGTTGACGTCCTCCTTGGTCTTAAGTTCCGGGAAGTACTTCTTTGCCATGGGGCTGGCCAGAAGAAACGTGGCGAGGCGGTCGCCGCGGAAGTACTCGACGCGCTTGCCGAGCTCCACAGCGTGCCGTGCGGGCATGCCCTTGCGTCCACGCAGCAGATCAGCCATCTTGCGGATGCCCTTCTCCGTCTCCCACGGCTTCTCCGTCGTCTGCAGCAGCAATAAGCAACAGAGAAGGCATCAGTTTCGTCGTCTTGAAGGCTCGTTCAGCGCCGTATCTCACACTACAGAACAGCTCTGCGCGTGGGAAGTGGCTCAGAAGATCGGCGATCAGTAAGTCGAGCGTACCGTGGAGGCGGCGTCCGTCTTGGGGGAGTCCTCGGTGCTCATCTCAGCTCCAAACTTGCTGTTCGCTACTCGATTCTAACGCGTGGTCTGTTTGATAGTGAAGGCGGACGGCTGTCAACTTCTCGAAACACCCCCCAAATCCGCAACCGTCTGTTTTGAAGTGGGTCACTCCCCCTCAATCTGCAACGAGTGACGTGTCGTGTTACGTGGTGTGCAACACACGACGTAACGCCATCGTATATTCTCTTCGACAGGATTTATTCTATTACAGAGTAATTCCCCGCACCGAGCCAAAAAGCGCAGCCTTCCTCCCAAGATGAGCGCCTCCGGCATCGTCCGTCCGCGCTTCCTGTACTCGGGCGCGGGCTCCACGCTGCAGTTCCCGCTGGACCACACGTCCCCACATGCAACTGAAGCTCCTATCGCCGCTCCAGCCCTCGAGGGACGTCTGCAGGACGCGTACTTCGTGTCCCCGGCCTCGCACATCGGCCGAGTCGTGACAGGCGTTGTGCTGGCGGCCGAGCAGAGCCGCGTGAGCCGCGCCTTCTCGTCGTGCGCCGGCGCCGCCGACCGCTTCGGCCTTACGACCGTCTCGTTCGCCGACAAACTGGCGGAGCAGGGCTACAAGGTGCTGGTGCTGGATCTGTTCCAAGAGGGCAAGGCAGACGCCAATACGCACGAGCACGTGGCTATCGTGCAGCAGGCGGCGCTGTATCTTAAGCAGAAGCACGACATCCAACGTGTGGCATTCTGCGGCGTGGGCGCCGGTGCTGACCTGGCTGTCAAGGTGGCTATGGAGAAGGCCGCTGCCCTTGACTGCGTCGTGGCCATGTGCCCCAGGGGGGTTGTACCATGGACGATCGTTGAAGAGGAGACAGACTCGGGTGCAGAAGAACCGTCTATTATCCCATTGTTGCTGCAGTTTGGGGAGAAGTCGGCCTACGCCGGATCTGAAGCTGTACGAAAGTGTTAGTGGAGTTGGAGATGCTAGAACTTTGTGGCTAATGCGTTGATGTGGTTGGCAATGATTGCTGCAGTATCAGACTCTGCTAAACTCGTGTGCGGCCAATGCGCACGCTGCTGCGGCGCTCAAGGCGTCCATGTTCGTGAACCAGCAGAGCGGCTTCGCGTTCTCCAACATCACGGATGAAGACGCCGCGACGCAGGCCATCGCAGAGATCCTGGACTGGCTTGTGCAGCACCTGCATCGCTTCCAGGTGGCTGCGGCTACCAGCGATACCGACCCGTGGTGGCCGCAGGGCCGCAACGGACCTTTCTTCAATGTGGGTCTGCGCACATGGCAGGACTCGCGCGCGGCCTGGCTAACGCCCACACAGACGCGGTGCGTATTTGATGGTTTTGATGGAGGATCTTGTGATGCACTGACTGACTGTGGAGTTTGTGTGTATCTTGCAGTCCGCCTCGCCCGCCGCCAGTACCCGCCCATCTGCTCTTTGACGGACTCTCATCCGTGCGCCGGACCTTTGACTTACCGCAGCGTATGCGCCTTGGCGATGTCATTGAACTCTTCGCCGAGATCTGGGACGTGCAACAATAGCCGCTGAGCGCCCAGTGAATCTACGACCAGTTTTCCCCGACAACTCGTCAATCCACACGTATCAGTAGCTGACTCTCCTTCCTGTATCTCGTGGGTGTTCTTATGTTCACGCATGTTGGCTGTGGTTGTCAAAGGTCCATGCCCCCTTCAGGATCAGGTAAGAAAGGTCTCGAGTCCCTAAATTTATGGTGGCCTGCTCCGAAAATGGTGCCGTGTCTCCACGTGAAGAGCGGCTATACTTGGGAGGAAACGACACGCCAAGGCCGGCTTCAGCGGCAGCAGCAATCGAGGAACACCTTGGGTGGGGCTTTGTTGCCTGGTTTTGAAGCGTCCGAGCGTTGAAAAGGGGGCGAGTTAGCTTGAAGCTCGACAGCCATGAGCGGCAGGCTGCTAGATGAACCTGCAGGGAGCGGGCCTGAGACGTCGTCACCTGATGGAAAGCTCCTCGGTGACGATGCTGGACTGGAGGCTACCTCGCTGGAGGCTTTGGAAAGCGATTTCCAGGAAGTGCTAGCAGAGCTTGAAGGTGACAAGAGTCTGGAGCGCTTCCGTCTCGAGTACGAGAAACTACACCGCGCGTTGAAGAAGTCCAATGGTCAGGAGAAGAAGCTCATCAAGAAGTGTCGTGAGCTGAACGCTGAGATCATCAACAATGCCGCTAAAGTGCAGACGGCGCTCAAGCTCTCGCAGGAGGATCAGGCCAGCATTGCCTCGTTGAAGAAGGAAATGGAGAAGGCGTGGAAGATGGTGGATGCTTCCCACGAGAAGGAACTGCGCGCCAAGGAGACGATCCAGCAACTCAAGGACGAGATCGTCAACCTTGGTCGGCTGGTAGAGCAAGGCTCTGGGCTTAGCGCTGGCCAAGAAAGCATGTTGAAGGAGGTCATGCGTGCGAAAGAGGAGCTCATGCGCGCTAACGAAGAGCACGAGAGCAACGCCAAGAAAGACCACGAGCGGATTCAAGAGCTTCATCGTCGCTTAGGTGAAATGGACGCCTTGGCAGCGTCTCAGAAGAGTGATATCCAGACTCTTAAAGACCAACTCGCCATGAAGGCTGCTGAGCAGGAGCGTGAGATGCGACGAAAGGAGCGGCTTGATAAGGAGATCAAGGACGTGAAGAGCAAGCTCGAGAAGAAGACGACGGAGCAAGCTCAAGGCGCAACGGAGCTCACTCGCCTGCAGACTCAAGTCAGCGGTCTTGAGAAACAACTCAGCGAGGCTCGTGGCACGATGGACAAGTACGTGCGAGACTACGAGACGCTCTTTGGGCGGACGCAGAAGCTCACGGATCTGCTCAATGAGCAGAGCGACAAGACGATGCAACTCGAAGTGGAGCGTCGTAACCTGGAGAACGAACTCAAGGCTCGACAAGATGAAGTTCACCGTGTGAAGCTGGAGAAAGGCACGGTGGAGCGGAAGCTGGACAAGGAAAAGCGACTGCTGCAGCAACTCGAAGAGAAGCTGGAAGGAGAACACACGGCAAAGCTCGTGCTGCAGACTCAGATCAAGAGCATGCAGCACGATCTGGACTTGGACAAAGTCAATGAGGACCATGCGCGCACCGAGTTGGAAGCGTTGGAGCGCGAGAAGTCCATGCAGATCAAGCAGACGCTCAAGGTGGAGGGCAAGGTGCGTCGCGCACAAGACGAGATCAAGACCAACGAGCGTGTTGCGAAGAACTTGGAGCAGGAGCTGGCAGGTTTCAAGCTGGAGGCTTCCAAGCAGCGGAAGCTCATCTACCAGCTCGAGAAGGAGCGCGAGAAGTACGGCATGGAGGCTGCAGAGCAGCGCAAGCTGTACTTGCAGGCTGAAGAGGAGGCCAAGCTCAAAGAAATGAGGAACCACGACTTGCAGAAGAAGGTGCACGAAGGCGAGACCAAGCTCAAGCAGCAACAGCAGCTTTACGAAGCCGTTCGTAGCGAGCGTAACCTGTACAGCAAGAACCTGATCGAGTCCCAGGATGAGATCGCGGAGATGAAGCGCAAGTTCAAGATCCTCACCCACCAGATCGAGCAGCTCAAGGAAGAAGTTGCGGCCAAGGATGTGGCGCTGGTGAAAGAACACTTTGATCACCAGAAGGTGGAGAAGCAAAAGGAGCAGCACAAGAGCGAGCTCGCTCGCTTGCGAGCCCTTCTGGCTGCCAACGAGGAAACGATCAACAACCAGGACGCCGAGGTGCGAAAGCTCAGCACGCTCATTCGCAGAATGGATGATGAGGCCTTGGAGCAGCGCAAAGAGTACGACCAAGTCATCAACGAGCGCGACATTCTAGGCACGCAGCTGATCCGACGCAACGATGAACTAGCGCTTCTGTATGAAAAGCTCAAGATCCAGCAGTCGACGCTGAGCAAGGGCGAAGCCCAGTACCAGGAACGTCTGCAGGATATTCGCGTCTTGAAGCTGAAGGTGACGGACCTCAAGCGAGAGCTGTACATCGCTAAGCACCAGGTTGGTCAAGCTGACGAGCTGAAGCGGGAAGTGTACCATCTCCAGCGTGAGTTACTTCAGGAAAAGACCAAGGTGAAGGCGTTGTCGGAGGAGCTGGAGAACCCCATGAATGTGCATCGCTGGCGCAAGCTTGAAGGCAGCGACCCCGCAACTTACGAGCTGCTTCAGAAGATTCAGACCTTACAGAAGCGACTCATTCAAAAGACCGAAGAGGTCGTGGAGAAGGAGCTCGTGAACCAGGAGAAGGAGAAATTGTATCAGGAACTCAAGGCGATTCTGGCACGACAACCAGGACCTGAAGTGGCCGAGCAGTTGAGCTGGTACCAACAGGTCGTTCGAGAGAAGGAGAAGCAGCTCAAGAGCTTGCTGAGTGAACAGAATATGTTCCAGGCGAAGGAGCACGAGCTGAAATTCGAGATCGAACGCCTGGCACGGGAACTGCACGAGTTCAAGCGTAAATACTACAAGAAGAAGCTGGAAGCGAAGATGAAGGACAAGCAGCCGGTCATAGTGGCCTCGCGCAACCAGCAGCAGTCGATGCAAACCCAGTTACCGAACATCCCCAGTAGTAAAAGTGCTAGTCGACCGAGTCCTGCGGACGCACAGCGACAGCTTGCAATCGCCGCAGCCAACCGCTTTGTCGGTGGCGGCTTCAGTCTCAACCAATAGTGCATAGTACAAGTATTCAGCGACTTCTGATCAGCACTTGAAAAACTGGGATATGAACGTGTATTATGGTCTTGAACCAATCTACAGCTCGTCCTTCTCATCAACAACAGGTTCCTCGACTTCCTCAGACGCTTCGTCCTCCTCTGCCTGCAGGATCTCGATTTCCTCTGGCTCATCCAAGTTTTCAGCGTCTACCTCCTCCTCGTCGACCTCCTCTTCCTCTTCCGGAACCTCGATTTCAGGCTCCAATTCAAGGCTGGCGAGCCCCATGCTGCTCTTCATGATGCGGTGCACGCGCGTCGAGAAGTGGTTGGTGTCGGCCATGTCAAAGCCCGAGTTGATAAGCGCGGTATCGTACAGCAGCCACGCCAGGTCCTTGGTCTCCTCCTTTTCAGGGTCGCTGATGATCAGGTCGTTAAGCTTGGACACGATCGGGTGGCGAGGGTTGAGCTCCAGGATGGCAGACCCGGTGCCGTACATCGGGGAGTTCTTCTCGCCACTGGCAAAGGTCTGAGCCTTCATGATGCGCTGCATGTTAGCGGAGTAGCCCCACTGGGAAGTCACCATAACGCCAGGCGAGTCCACCACGCGTTGGGACATCGTCACGCGAGAAATCTTGTCTCCGTACAGGGTCTTGAGCGCCGTCGTGAGGGCCACGTACTTGTCAGCGTACAGCTGGTCGCGCTTCTGCGTGAGAAACTCGTCCTCGTCGCCGAACTTGATGCCTTCCTTGGTGATCGACACCAGCTTCTTGCCGTCGAAGTCCGCGATGTGCGACACCATGTACTCGTCCAGAGCGTCCACGAAGTAAAGCACTTCGAGGCCCTTGGCGCGCATCTTCTCCATGAACGGGGACTTCTCGCAGGCCTCGGCGTTCTCGGCAGCGATGTAGTAAATCGAGTCTTGCCAGTCCTTCATGCGGTCCACGTACTGCTCCAAAGAGGTCCACTTGCCGTCGCTCTCGCTCGTTACGAAGCGAAGCAGCTTCACCAGCTTGCTGCGGTTGGCCGCGTCGTCCATCACGCCCAGCTTGATGTTCTTGCCGAACTCCTCCCAGAACTTGTTGTACTCGGCGTTTCCCTCCTCCTCCTCTTCCTCCTCAGCGTTCCCTTCGGACTCCTTCTTAACGTCGGATTCAGCATCGTCCTCCTCATCTTCTTCATCGTCGCCGTCATCGTCCGTTTCAGCCAGCTTACGCAGCATTTCCAGGGCCTTGCGGACGAGTTTCTTGCGGATAACGCGGAGGATCTTGTTCTCCTGGAGCGTCTCGCGAGAAACGTTGATGGGCAAGTCGTCCGAGTCCACGACGCCGGCGATGAAGTTGAGGTAGCGCGGAAGGAAGTCGTCGAAGTCGTCTGTGATGAGCACCTTGCGCACGTACAGCTTGATGTCGGCCTGCTTGTTCTCGAAGCGCGTGTACAGGTCGCGAGGCGCCTGGCCAGGCACGTACAGGATGGACTTGAACTCGATCTCGCCCTCGGCCTGGAAGTGGATCCACGTCAGCGGGTCCGTGATGTCCGTCTTCTGCAGCGAGTGGTAGAAGCTCTCGTACTCTTCGTCGCTGATGTCGTCCTTGGAGCGCGTCCAGATGGCCTTGACCTCGTTCACGCGCTCCCAGTTCCAGACCGTGCGGGTCTCGGTGCGAGTCTTCGGCGCCCTGGCCTCCTCGTCTTCCTCCACAGCCTCCAGCTCTTCCTCTTCCTCCTCACTGGTCTTCGTCTCGTCGTCCTTCTCCGCGTCTTCCGGAGTCTCTTCAACATCGACAGGCTCCTCCTCGACCTCGTACGTCTCGGTGGAGCTGGCGTTCACGTAGATTGGGAACGTGATGAACTCGCTGTAGTGGCCCACAAGGCTCTTGAGCTTGTCCTGGTCCTGGAACTCGGTGGCGTCGGGCTTAAGGAACAGCGTGATCTCAGTACCGCGGCCCAGCGTGTCGCCGCGCGGGTCCTTGGCGATCGTGAAGGACGCGTTGGCGTCCGACTCCCAGATGTACTGGTCGTCGTCGTTGTTCTTACTCACGACGCGCACGCGGTCGGCCACGAGGTAGACGGAGTAGAAGCCGACGCCGAACTGGCCAATGAGGCTGCTATCCTGGGTTCCAGCCTGCATGGCCTCGACGAAGTTAGCGGTACCGGACTTGGCCACCGTACCGAGGTTGTTGACGAGGTCGTCCTTGGTCATGCCCACGCCCGTGTCTCGGATCGTGAGCGTGTGCGCGTCCTTATCGAAGCTGATGCGGATCTCCAGGTCGCGCAGCTTGCCAAGCAGCTCGTTGTTAGACAGCGCGAGGAAGCGGATCTTGTCCAGCGCATCTGAAGCGTTGGAGATGAGCTCGCGCAGGAAGATCTCCTTGGTGCGGTACAGCGAGTTGATCAGGATGTCCATGAGGCGAGATACCTCGGCCTGGAAGGCGAACGTCTCGCCGCCGGTCAGCGGCTCATCATTCAGGTCATCCACTAGCATGCTCGGCGCGCTTCTTCTGTGCAGACAGCGATAACGTTAGACAAAGGCAATCGAAGAAGTTATAACGGCGATAACGCACCCCAGCACGTCCTCCGAGCCCGTAGACACCTCGGCGTGTGCGCGGTTGTCCGCAGACAGTACGCTGTAGCACAGAGCCACAGTCACGAGCAGAAGCAGAGTCGAGCGGCGGCCTTGCATCGCGGTCGGTCGATGGTCTTGAGTCTCTGCGAGCGAAATTGAAAGTGAGTGAGCTCGAGGCTCCAGACGAGCGTCCGACTTTTGAAAGGCGTGAGGAACAGCCGGCTGGAGCGATCTTTCTGCAGATTTGGTACGTGGCGATTCAGGGCTCGGTAGTAGTGGGGAATTTGACGTAGTAGTAGCACTACTACGACTACCTACTCGAATATGCGGATAGTAGTATATCGCTGTACAATGTCTATATTAGTACTTCTGACGATACTACTATCGAGGTACTATCGTAGAATGCGATTCAGCTCTTGGCAATTGTGCGTTGTCGCTGAGCTCGCCTATTGCATATGCATGCAGAGAACTAATGACAGATGAGCTGACCGAGAACTTTTGTCCTTGGAACGCAGTGGAGCATTCGCGTCTCTACCAGGCTCGAGCAAGTTTCTGTACTATGAAAACCATCGACAGATCTTCAAAATTGTTCGACCATCCAGACTCCCTTGCTTCATATTGCGCATACTGAGTCTGGCGATCGCGTTTTCACGCTCGTCCTCAGATGGATACTGGTTCTGGTTCTTTTCCACTGATTCGACTCGAAGAACCAGCCACTGCTCCAATACGGCGTCTCCCATCACTCTGCATACTGTCCGAGGGGCCGGCACATACGGTAAATTTGTCACCACAGAGCAAGTCTAACTCGGTGTTAGATTTACTACCACATTCTTGAAGTACTTGTTGCCGTACTATCTATTGCAAAACCTGGAAGATAGTCAATTTAGTATATCGCAACGAACCTAGTTTAACAATTTGGGCACCTGCATCCCCTTTTTTATCGCTCTGTCATAGTGCACAACTCGTTGCTCCATATCCATATAGATGAAACACAGGACGCGAGCAAACGCTGCACGGAGACGCAAGTCTCCAAGAGCAGTCACTCGTCGAGCACCCCATTTTGTCTGTCTTTGGCAAGGAGAATTCAGAAGTGAGGGAGAGCGAGAGGCAAACCCCAATCCCGCAGTAGTACTGCTGTTAGCACTGCTAGCGCCAACCACTGGTAGTGCTACCTTGATAGTAGACGCGTTTTCCAAATACAATAAGGACTAATATTGCTATTGGTACTACTATAGTAGGCGCTGCTACCAATTCGAGACCTTTGACTTGGGTTTACTATGGAGTGGAGACTCCAACTGCCCCACTTGATAGTGGACGCAAGTCAAAGTCGGGCCACACCCAAACGCCAGAATTCGTTATCGACTTAGACGGGGTTCTAGAATCCCGTCTAAATCGATAACGAGGAGACGCAACACGTGGCTCCGACTCAGACGATGAAGGCGGCAGTGGTGACGGCGGCGCTGCTTCCAGCGGCCTTTGCGTGGACCGACAGGTGCGATGGGACGGAGTGTGCTGAGAAGGTTGAAAGCGGTGCTGATGGCACTGGGATTGTCGCTGTAGATGGGACCACTCGAAGCGCTTTATTGCCGCAGGCCACGCTCAACTTGACTGCGACGGCGAGAGCCAGTCGGCGTCTTGCTGCAGTACGTTGTCATTATCACTCTTTCTGCTGGTGGGATACTATAGCGGGCGGCTTTTAACTGCTGTATGGTGAATTTGGACCTCACAGTCTGCAAGTCCATCGTGTTTGAGATCGAAACGCAGCTGAACAACACGGAGGTCGGACGTCTGTCGAACTGTTTGCTGTGGTTGATATCGTGACGCGTGATGTTATATATTGCTTGTCTTGCAGAATGACCACGACATGGACGTCGTCTTCCGCATCAGCGAGGAGAAGAAGCAGATCAAGTACTCACGCAGCGAGGTTGTGCAGACATCTCAATTGCATTGGGGTTTCAAACTGGGTAGACTCAAATCTAAGCTTACCGTTGGTATGGTATATTCGTGACAGGCTCGAATTCTCGAGGTGCTGGACGACGTGTGCGACCAGGTTCCACTCGAGCTCCCGGCCGCCAACCACAAGGTGAAGCGAATGCTCAGTGCTGCGGTACGTCTCGAGGACAACAATCATCAAAAGCATGAATTCTGCTCAAGATCTAACGTGATACATCTATTTCTTCCAGTGCAACGATTTCGTTGGCGAGTACGAGGATGAGCTCACGCGCACCTTTTTCGACGACTTCACGCCTGCCAAGGAGCGGGTGTGCGTGAGCACGCTACAAGGTAAATTATAATGAGAGGTTCCTTCCACAACACGAAGCCTTACTTATAACAATGTTTTCTGTGTAGTCTGCCCGCAACCTGAGAAGGTGTCAAAATCCGACGAGTTGTGAGGGATGTTTGGTGCCGTCGCATCGATGAATCGAGATAGAGCGAACGACAGCAAAAGCAAACCTGTTTCGCACGTCAATTCGTGCAATATTGTGCAGTAGCAGAGCTTAAGGACATGAGTCGACGCTACAGAAGTACAGTTCATACCAATTCATCTGCTGTATTGCTTGGATGATCACCACGAATGAAGCAGGTTTCACGCTCCTTGCATGTTAGCCCAAAGCCGCCTTGGCAGAGTCTTCGTCACCGTCCTCACCCCAACACGAAGGCTTCCCCTTCCGCCATCGCTCTTCCAAGTTCTCCATCGTGCACTCAAACACAGGCTTGTGGATCTTGCGGTTCACGATGTTGTGCTGCTCGCACAGCCACATGGAGAAGGTCGTGCGCGACTCCACACTAGCACCAAGACGAACACATAAACATCAACCATGTCAGCCACAATAAATAACAGCAGCACAACAACTTCCGAATAACTCACCGTGGCGGAGACTTGGCGATCTCCTTCTGGAAATCGTCGGCGCAGTGCACGCACGGGTACATCAGCGCCAGCGCTTCGATGAACGTCTTGGCCTTGGCTTGGTACTCCGGTGACGGCTTGTTCGGGTAGTAAATGCCCATTGAGTGCAGCTACAGACACATTACAGGCAGTACGGTTACAATTGAGACCGTACCGACCATCAGCCTTGCCAGAACCAACGCACCAGCCCCCAAGTGGCATTGCCCAGCTCCTTGCGGTCCAGCGGACAGTCCTTGGGCGCCTCCTTCGACTGCGCAGCCGCCTTGCGAGCCTTATTTCCAACCGAGCTCTTGAAGAAGTCCATCTTGTCGGCGCACGCCGGCTCCACGCAGTTTGGGTCGCTCTTGGTCGCCACCATCGCCACCCACTTCAGTGCTCCGAGCTTTCAGAAAGCAAAATGAGAGGCGATCGAACATTGACGAGCGCCGCAAGTTGCACGTTATTAGCATAATATAACATATTATGTTGCACAACTTAACCTAAAACGCAAACGGCTCGGCGCCGCTTCATCGGCAGAATGGCGAGGTCACCGACACGCTCGCCGCCCAAGTCCCCGGCGAACCGGGCCTTCGACGACTTGTACGTGATGCAGACTTTCGATGTCTGCGCTATGCGATGACCACTGACTTGCGCTGGCGATGTAGCATCAACTCGAATGTGACAGCGGTGAATTCGCGGGAGGGGACGCAGCTCGCTGAAGCGACCCCGCAAGTGGATCTCCCACAGCGGATCGATGCCCCCGAGAGCGTACGTGGCTGCATATTTGGTGATGGTTGATACGAGCAGGAATGGCTTACGCAGTATCGCACTGTACAAGATCAAAACGCCCGAGAGAGAATTCCCGCAGACGAGAGAGGAGCGCATTCAGAAGACCGTGTTCTCACCGCATTCCACTGCGCTGCGGAAATTGAAGACACAGATCCGCTCATCATTTGACAATGGTGCCGAGGTGGAAGGAAAGCTGAGCTGCTGCTCCTCGCAGAAGCTGAAGGATCGTGGACGGGCAGTGTCAGCCAAGCTCATGAAAGAGTACTCCATGCTGGTACCTTCGTCCTGTGCTTTATGGTACAACTTGGACGCATCAACTTGACATGCACTCTACTGCGTAACTTCAGGCCGAGTCTAGCAAACGTGCTGGCCGTCATGATGCCGAGTGCACTGCCTACTTGTGGTAAGCCTGCTTGTGCCTCGTTTCACCAGCTATGGTTGCAGGGTAACAGTTTCCTTTTCCATGTGATCCTCAGTCTTGGCATTTTGCACGACAACGTCGAGGACTATTCCAAGGCCATTGACTGCTATCTGTTGGTGCTTTCAATCAGTGAGAGCACACAAAACAATCTGTTCATGGGGCTTGCCGCCAACTGCATCGGCGTCAACTATCAGCTCCTCTCCTCCACGAAAGACTACAGCTACACCGGCAGATTTGTAGATCCGCAGAACCGAAGTTTGCAGAACGCGCTGGCGTATCACCAGAAACACTTGGAGGTTGCAGACGATGCCGGAAAGTTCGTGGCACACCTGAATATGGGGCTAACGCTAGCCTCCCTAGACCGACCGAACGAAGCCGCTCACTATTACCAGGAAGCGCTTCGTCTAGCTATTCAGCTCAACAGTGCGTACGGCCAGAGTCTTGCTGTGGGCAACCTGGGACTGCTCGCAAGCCGCCAAAACGACCTGGACACTGCTGTCGCGTGCATGAATCAGCATTTGCAGCTTATTCAATCGGTCAACGATCGCCCAGCGGAGACCTACGCATGGATCCAGCTGGGCCACCTGGCCAGTATGCGTGGAGAATATGAAAAAGCGGAGCGTGCCTTCGACCAGGCCCATCGGCTGGCTCAGGAACTGGGCAACGCCGGCACCGTCAAACAATGCAGCTGTTACTTGGGAGTTGCTCGCGCGCGCCTGCAAATGCAAGGCTATGTGCGTCAGCTCACGAGTTCCTTACTGCCACCAACGGCGAGCTAGGAACGAAGACAGCTTTCGAGTAGAATCCCAGCACCGTGAAATACTTTCTTTTTCATCCGACGTAGTTGCTACTCTTGTGCGTTGTCGTGGCAGGAGCTATTCCTTCATCTCGATCATCTTGATAACTCCGTCACGATTGGAGTTCTTATCACTCGAAGCCTTGTCTCCGACGTAGGCGAGCAGGTTTCTACTAGGATGCCAGCCCAGGTACTGTAGGGTGTTCTGCAGCTGCAGGTTCACAGCCTTCTCGCCGCTTTCCACGTTCACTACAACCAAAGTGGGGTCCTCCATTGCAATCGCAATGTACTTGCCGTCGTGACTGAAGCGAACAGACCGAATGCTTGATCTGAAATTCATAGAAGTGCAACATACAGACAATGCTCCGTAAGTGACGCTATCCCTTGGCATCAGTGCATTGATCAACCATGGGGTGATACGTACGTTGTGACTACGAATGTCTTGACGCAGTAGAGTTCTTTCAAGTCCCAGACGCTCACCAGCGAGTCCAACCCACCTAGAGCCAAATATCTGCACAAATACAAGCATGCCCTTAACCAGCTGAATGCTAGACAAGATAGGAATCACAACGCGCGTACCTCCCCGAAGGATCCAAGTCCAAGGATACGCAGCTTCCAGCGTGCGCAATAACCTGTTGGTAAACGCATCCGCCACCTTCAGTATCCTCTCCTCTAGGCTACATTGCTGCGATTCTTACCTTGTGCGCGCTTTCCAGGTTGGGGTTCCCCTTCTTCTCCGCAACTACTCGCATGATCTCGAACGTGCCGAAGCCTGCGGCGTGACCCGCAGCCACGTAGAGGAACCCGTTCTTGCTGAACTGCATCTCGTAGGATTCGAAAGGGTTGACGACACGCCGCACTACGCGCGCCTTGCGCGTGTCGATAAGCGTGATGCAGTCCAGGTTGCCCACCACCACGTACTTGGCGTCGTGGCTGTACGCGATGTTGACGGCTTCGCCGGGCAGCGAGACGCTGTTGACGATGCGGCCCGTCTTGGCGTCCCAGAAGCGCACGGTCTTGTCGGCACCGGTGCTAGCTAAGCGATGCGGCGTCGTGGGGTCCCAGGCTAGCGACAGGATTGAGTCTGAGTGGCCGCGAAGGTCCATCAGCTCGCGCGACTAACAGGGCACCAACATTAGCAATTAATTGGAGAGATCCGCCGAGTTTACGACGTACCGTGACAGGGTCCCAGACGCGGATGCTACGGTCGTTGGAGCCCGAGGCCAGCATGGAGCCATCGCAGTTAAAACCCAGCGCATACACCTTGCGCGAGTGGCCGTCCAGCTCCGGCAGCTGCGTGTACAGGGCCTTGCCTCGCGGCGCAGTCTCGCCTCTGAGCGCCATGATGATACTGGTCTTCTTGGTGGTCCTGCTTGAAAACTGAAGTGCAAAGTGGTGTGGCACGTATCTGCTATATCCCTCACTTGATTTCACTATGCAGTAACGGTTTGTGTTATCGTACCTCTTCGGCCGCATTTCCCGCTAACCCATCGAGTGCAGCAGCTTGCCTTGCTGCTATGGCGACTCGACCTGGCCGAGGCGGAGATGTGCCCATCCTGGAGGCCGACCGCCTGGGCCGCACATCCTCCGTCTCTGTGGATGCCTCCACCGGGCAGTTCGATACCAGCCCGCCGCATAGCCGCAACGTGATGCTGCAAGACGCCGCCGTGGGCTATTCGGACCGCCTGATGCGCGCGTACAAGCAGAAGGACCGCGTGTTGGCAACGGCTGAGGGCCGCGAGGAGGAGCTGCACGCCTACAGCCAGGCATCCGGCACGTGGCGCTTCTACCGCACCCTGTGCCAGGTCCGCTTCGGCTACTTGGCCTTCCTCGTGGTTATGATGGTGCTCATGTTCTCCTTCACGCTGCTCATGGAGATTTTCTTCGCCATCTTCCTGCCCAGCGCCAAATACGACGACTTCTACACTGTGCGCGCCGTCGTGTCGCTCGTGCTGCTGCCCGTGGTGCTATTCTTCCTGTCCTACATCTTCGAGGAGGCGTCGAGACTCTTCCTGGACGCGCTGAACAAGTCAGACGGTTCGCTGCCCAATTTCCGACTGGCACTGGCCGTAGTGATTCACTACCTACGTCATCGGACGGAGCTAGTGGAGCCTGAAGAGCCCGATGATCAAGCACCGGAGGAGGCTGAGGCGCAAGGAGCAGACGAGCTGCGACAAAGCCGAACCAGCACCGTTCGTGGCGGAAAACTCCATACGAGAGGCTCTTTACTACTTACTGCGAAAGACGACCCATTCTTGGATGATGAAAAAGACGAAGAGGACGAAGCGTGGGAGCGAAAGGAAGCGGCTGCTGAGAGGCAACAGGCAGCTACAGAGGCGACGGAAGCGCGCGCAGGGAGACTCTCCGCGGTGGGGGAAGACCCGCCGAAGAAGACTGCGCTGAACCGATGGAAACGTGTGCAGGCCGCGGTCAAGACGACGCTGCTGATCAAGAAGGTGCAGGACGAAGGTCCACCCATCGATCTGTCGACGTTCGTCGTCGTGGATATTGTGTGTCCGGTGCTTTTCGAGGTTATCACGACAGCTTCGATGGTCATCAAGTTTGTGTCGACGTGGTCCATGTCGGACGCATTTTTGACTTACGTGCAGATGGGGTTCTGGTGTGTTGGCGCGTACCTGGTGCTGTGGATGATCGCGCACTTTTGGAGCAGTCGGAACGGGAAGATGCGCGTCATTGTGAGCAATTATCGTCGACGGAGGCGGATCATGCATCGCGCAGTCCGCGCACTTGAGCGGAAAAAACGTGCGGAGCACTTGTGGCTGTTAGATGTTGGCTTTCGCTTTGTACACCACGTGGGGATTGCGCTGCATCCGACGCGCTGGTTTTGCTTCAACAAAGCCAAGAAAGACAAGAAGACGCGAGGTAAAACGCAGAACGATGAGGTCACCATCCCGATTGGAGGTGATCAAACGTCGACTACGGCTCTGACCAGCGGCGTTGAATCCAGCGCTGGTGAAGGACAATCTCATGCCGCATCCGTGTACGTGTCGCGCCTTCAGCAGATGCAGGAGTTCCGAGTCTGGGCACGTGCGCGAAATCCGTGGCATAAGATCTCTTTGAATATCCGGGCTGCGATTCTGATGGGATTGGTGATCGCGTCTGCGCTGCTATCGCTGGAGACTTTTCTCGTGGGTTGGCCAATCATGGGCGTGTGCCTTATTGCGCTGAGCTCTGTCGTTCAAAGACGATTTCCCCAGATCTTTGGCCGCGCATTCCGGAAGTTCATTTCGGCTTTCGTGATCGTGTCACTGATTTTCTTTTCGTCCTCGTTCATTATCGGCACGTTTGTATCTGGTGGATCATTCAAGCTGGGCGCGTTCGATAACTCGACTGCGCTAGTGTCGAGCGAGTTCAACACGACTCACGGTGCTTCAGCTTCAATTACGATCAACGGGAAAGTGATCAGCTTCGACGATACATCCGAGTACGCGGCTTGCAGCGTCAGCTACCAAGGGCTTTCGGTACTAGACCTGGCGCTAATGGCGGATGCCTCGTATGGTACCACCTCGGATATCCAGAAAGCTGCGCTTGAAAATCGCTTCAACGGAACAGAGCTGGAAGACTGGAAATATGTGGCGCGTAACAACGAAAGCACGGACGGACAAACATGGATGGAGATCTACTTCCCAACCGTCAATATGACGGTCATTACTGTTCGGGGCACAGCCTCCGCGACTGACGCTCTCGAGGATCTCCATTTCTTCTTTGGAATTTGCATAATGCAGGCTGCGAATGTCTTCGTGCCATTCCTTAAACAGCTTCCTCGCGCCTTCGTCGTGAGTATGTTGTCGATGCGCCTCATATCGCACGTCATGCCGTCGCCGGTGTATACCGACTTGCTGAATCACGCTGTGGATACACGCGCCCGCGTGGGAAACAACCTTGTGATCACTGGACACAGTCTAGGAGGTTCCATCGCCGCCATGGTTGGAGCCAAGACCAAGACAAGTGCCGTGTCTTTCTCAGGACCTGGTTTGCTCTACTCGTTGGGGCGCTTCGACATCACGTCTCAGGACGTCCGTGACTACGTGTTGACCATGAAGCCGAGGAAGGATATCGTTCCGCAGGTGGACGAGCTCGGCGGGCTGGTTCAAGAGATTCGTTGCAAGAAATCGTCTCCTATGGGCTGCCACAGCACGAGCACTCACCTGTGCGAGTTGTACTTCTCCTGTGGTGACCCAAGACAACGAAACTGGTCCACCAACGAGCAATGTATCGCGTACGATGCCCTTGCGTCGGATGACGACGACGACGAGTAGCTGCCAGTAGTAGAGCAATGTGTAAAGGCAGCCTGCGCCGGGCACCAGGGCAGCAATGTGGTTAAGATTGAATGTATTAAGCTGGATAAAAAATACGACACTCGTCGCCTATGAAGCAGCACACAGCCGTAGTTCGTAGCCATTTTCTTGCTGGGTGAGTCAGTAAGCTGCAACAACGACGGATCCTGCGTAGCTGCCTGCTCCCGTCCAATGCGACAGCTTAACCGTTGCCAGCAGCCGAGACCTGCCAATTCCAGCAACAACGTTAGTACCCATCACACACACACAAACATACACAATACAGACGAGGACGTACGCGAGGCACGTCATGATGCTCCGTCAGGCTGCCGAGGTGTTGGTTGAGCTCTTCGATGCGTTCTCGGTATGTCTTGGACGCCAACTTCTCGATTTCCTCTTGCTCCTGGCAGAAACAAGAAATAGCAACAACATTAGCACTTCAGCAGTAAGAAATAAACCCCTAGAGCACAGCCATTGCAGCCTGGCAGAGGGACGCACCCTCTTCTTCTGATGCTCGGCGTGGCGACGTTGCGCTGGCGTCAAGTTGTCCAGGTCCAGCTCCACGTCGTCGCTCTTGGCCTGCTCCTCACGGCTCTCTTCCTTCTCATCACGGCGCTTGATCGTTTTCTTGTGCTTCTTGTGCTTGTGCTTGGATGCCACCTTGAGCTTGCTGCCGTTCTTGAGCTTGAGCTTGCCTCGCTTGACGTTCTCCATCGCACTTCTCTTTCAATACAAATGCCAAGTCTCATTACGGTATACCAAATAAACGTTACGTATCGTACACCACTTTCACATTTTCGGCGTTGAATGGAGACCGACACGCCGACACCTGCCGGCGCGCTGCCGGAGGCTGCCGGAACGAGTACCGTAGTGCCGGCCAACGTACCGACCCAGTCGACTGATACAAATGTCGACATGACCGACGTGCCGCCACAGTCACTGCCGTCGCCAACCATCCACCGGCCTTGGCTGCCGGCCGAACTGATGGCACATGCTGGTGGGCCGCCCAAGCAGCCGCGTAAAAGAGAGTTCCGATGGCCCAAAGGAGCCATGAAGATCTACACTTCTCTACCTCGAGGTCAAGCGCGCGAGACGTTCCTGAAAGCTCATAAGGAGAGGCAAGGCATCAAGCCCAAGCCCAAACCGAAGCCTCGTGTGCCCAGAAACTTCGCGTGGCCCAAGGGATTGAGGCAAGAGGATCTCCTGGCCAAGGAACCAGGCAAAGAACGCATGGAATTCCTCGCCAAATTCATCAAGCAGAACCATGTCCAACTGAAGGAGACGACGCTGCCTTCTCGTCCGGTAAAGCTGCCCATTGGTCGACAGCCGGAGCCTCTGATGCATCCCCGCTGCGGATGCTCAAGCTCCGAAGCCTGTGCTTCTTGCAGTAGATGTGTAGAACTCCACTGTCTGTGTGGCTTGGCGGGACGTCGACGTCGAGCATTGTGCCACGAGTCTCGAGCGTGTAGCTGCCCACTGGCGGACCCTACGATGCGTTGCAGTTTATGCCATGGCTGTCGACAGCCAGCCGAGTTCTTCAGTCATTGTCGGTGCGTCCTGCATCAGAAGTTCTTGTCGATAAAAAGACACCCGGAGCTCAATGTGGAGTTAACGGAGAAGGAGGAGAAAGAGGTGTGCAATTGTTTCGTGCTGACCCATCGACATGGAGGAGCTGCTGCTACGAAGAAGAAGGAAGCGAACGCACTGAAAGAGACGGAACGCGTGCGACGGATCAAGAGAGCGGCGGGTTTTCCGTCCAGTGATAACATTTATCGTAGCAACAAGATCGACACATTCTTCGGCGATGGAGGATTGGAATGTGACTTTGATGACGGTGTCGACGACGGACTAGGGTCAGAAGTGCTTTCGCCCAGAACTGAAAGTGTCATTCCACGCACGATGGCCAGTAGCATGGTTGATCACGAGTACAATCCGGCGTCATACCATCCGTTATTTCGATCGGAGGGATCTTCGCTTGTGGAGTCTATCGAGCCTCGAAATGGACGGGTCAACCAGATGGAAACTACTGCGGTAAGTATTCTTTGCCACATTGTGCATTATCGAGCAAAACTAACGACACGATTTTTGCGAATGATATCAGTATGCAAGTGAATCAATGCAGCACGAGATCTGCCGTGGACTTGAGAACTACGAGTTCGAACTAGGTAACCATATTGTGTGTCCATCATGAAACTTCAAGGTTTCTGACTTTATTTGGTGTTTTGTTGTTGGTGAGTAGACCGAAACGCTACGATGCCATCCGATGTACGTGTGAAAATGCCTACCGGTGCTTAGATCCGTGGCTAATTGTTTTCTGTCACAGGATCTTGTTGATTTCGTGGTTTACATGGCGAGTATCAAGGCTGTAAATGTTGGCGAGTTGATCGGAACATTTGAAGATTCTGCTGCAATTGCCGGTAGCATCGTGATTGAAGAGTATATGAAACAGCTGATTGAAGATGCAGTCATGCAACAAAAGGGGCTGTGCTCTCCAACGAAGGCCAACGTGCAAGCATTCACGCGGGAGTGTCTTGTGGGTTTCAACTGGACGCTCTTTTTGCAGCAACAGCAGCCCGATTTGCCGCAAGACACTTCGGACGAGGTTGAGATGCTGACGGACGCGGTGGCGGATTTGATTTTCCGCGAGTTTGTATCGACACAACCCCAAAACTTCGATGAGACGGGATGTCGCGAGGACCTGACCGAATGGATTCGAAGCGCAGTCGCTATTCCTCATTCGGTTTTGGCTGATGAAAATACTCGGCAGGCAAACCCTGCTGTGGCTTCTTCTCAAGACCAAACAAGTGACATATCCAGTACCGAAAGGACGAGTGGGAACCAAGCGAGCAGTAAAAACCAAGAGGACAACTCGACAGCGCAATCGTCTCCTCAGATTCGGCTCTCTGTCAAGGCAAATGTCTTGCATGGTAACCCGGAGTACAAGCTTCATTTGGCTGCAGCACTGGAGGATGGCCATAAAGTGGAGACCTCAGTGGGAGGGGTAGACAGCAGATTCAAAGCGAATGCGATTCTCTCGCAGCTTTCGAAGGTTGTGGAGCGCCAGGAGCTCAGAAGTAAGGGCGTTATGGTGGACCCGCCCACGCCGGGGTCAGGTCCGACAGGTCCCGGACCTGAACCAGTTCCTCGACCGCCACCAATAGATCCGGAAGATCCATTCGCCAGTATGTTTGCCCTCGTGTGGGAGCATTTTAACGACTACGCCCGTCAGAAGTGGGAGGCGTCTCGCGACGAGTATTTGAGAGCGACTACGCAAGATCAAGAAGGAGTTCATTCCAAGCGAGAGGCTGCGGAGGAACATCAAAGCACAGGTCCAGCGCGAAAGAAAGCGAAAGTTACGTCTCAGTGAGTGCCGAGGCCGCCAACTTAGATGCCAGCAATAAATCGTCCAAGATAAGCTGGATAATGCCTTTCAAGATGAAGGCAACAGCGGAGTCGGGGCATTGGTTGATCGTAAACACGCTGGACCATTTGCCTGCAAAATATACCCTAACTGGACGGACTATTATGGATTCAAAGGAGCTCTGTCGAAACTCGGCCAGTCGAGCATCACCAAGAAGTTCCAAGTTGAATTGGAGAATGATGCCGAAACGCCTCATGCGCTGCTTCGTGTTATTTTTGCTGGGCTGGCCAGCGTTCTAAAAGCGATGCTGCAGCAGCGCTATGGATCGAAACTTGCTTCGGCCTGTGTTTGGTGCAAGTCAACTCTGACGAAAGGAGGCGGGCTGCAGCGATGAACAAGTACGAAGTGCTCGGGGTGATCGGAGAGGGCGCCTATGGTGTTGTGCTCAAGTGCCACAACAAAGAGACCAACGAGACAGTCGCTATCAAGAAGTTTAAAGAGAACGAAGATGACGACCCCATGGTGCGCAAGACCACGTTACGTGAAGTGAAGATGCTGCGTTTCCTCAAGCACGGCAACATCGTCGCACTGAAGGAAGCTTTCCGTCGAAAAGGCCGACTCTACCTTGTTTTCGAGTACGTGGAGAAGAATCTGCTGGAGGTGCTGGAAGACAAACCCAACGGGGTGGATAGCGAACTCGTGCGCTCATACATTTTCCAGTTGTGTTGTGCAATCCACTACTGTCACACCAACAATGTGGTGCACCGCGACATCAAGCCCGAGAACTTGCTGGTAAACGCATCCAATGGCGAGCACTCGCTTCGCTTGTGCGACTTTGGCTTCGCACGATCTCTGCCTACCAATGGGAATGCTTGTGATCTGACAGAGTATGTTGCCACGCGATGGTATCGAGCTCCAGAGCTACTGCTAGGAGAAACAAAGTACTCGAGGTCGGTGGATATCTGGGCCATCGGATGCATTATGGGCGAGCTCATAGAAGGCCAGCCCATGTTTCCAGGCGAGAGCGAGATCGACCAGTTGTACTTGATCCAGAAAATGCTTGGCCCACTGCAGAAAAGTCATATGGAGCTCTTCGCTACGAATCCCCGTTTCTCGGGGCTGAAGATCCCTGAAGTGAAGGTCCCAGAAACACTATACCGACGATACTGTGGGCGCGTGACCAAGAAGGCCATCAGTTTCCTAGAAGGCACGATTCAGCTGTGCGAAGAAGACCGGTTGACAAGCGAAGAGTGCCTAAAGCACCCGTACTTCGAAGGCCTGTCGTATTCCTCATCAATAGAGCCGAATTGCTCTGCGACAACCATGAGTAGCACAGCTCCAGAGCTCAAACCTCTGCTGTTCAATCTGGGCGAGAAGCAACAGCCAACCGGGCCGAGTGCAATGGACGACGGTCTTGCATCGACAGTTTCTCGTTGGCAGTCGGAGCCGTACGAAACTGCGCGAAGCAAGTGCTGGATGTCCAGCCGCGGAGTGGCCAAAGCTGAGGAGAAGAACCCGCCAATATCAAAGGACAAACGCCGATCAGGAAGCAGACGAAGTCGAAAAGACGAAAGGGGGGGAAGTGGCGGCCACTCGACGAGCAGCAGCAGCTTGAGGAAGATGACGGACTCAACGGAAGATATTCCAGGAGCTTCGGCTGCTGCACCCTGGCAACCAAATGAATGCGCTGCACCCAAGGACGATGACGCTGGCGCTACAATCACATTGAGCGGACGTCGTAGAAGCCGCAAGAAAGGCGGCAATCACCTCCCGAAACCTACGAGCGGAGGAGCTAGCAAGAAGAAGGCATCGTACGGGGGTGACTCTGCAAATGCGGCGCTGCCATCGGGGGTTGGTATTGCTATGGTTCGACCAGTATCGCGACAGGTCCTGCTTTCACAGCAAACCTTGCCACGATATCTGCCTCAGCTAGGCGGTGGGGCGCTCGACAACCTCAGCGATTTATCAAGCTCCATGTCTAACGGGGTTGTCTACGGTGGCGCGAAGGGCGTCGACGATGACGAGGAAGGAGGGCTGGCCAGAGTTTACAACTACCCCGTGTACTCGCGCTCCAACTACCCGAAAAAGGCAGCCAAGAAGCTCCGTGAACGGACCTTGGACGTCCAGGAGCAGATGGAGTTCAACTGAGCCATGTGACCATAGAATCCGTCCGAGCAGTAGTTTGTACCTTTGTCAATCAAACCTTTAGACTCTTCCTCCGACATCGAGCGCTTCAGCCACGTCAAACCCCACGTCGAGTGTTTTGTCAACAACTTGTCTTCAACATGTAACCTCATGTCCGGCGGGGCTTGCCCATTTCCATGCAGCCAAGGAGGCCCAGGCAACACCAGTCTCTTCAACGCCTTGAAGCTCAACAGAGCACCCCAGCACTCCTTGCCCTGCACTTGTCCACCATCACACACCACCCTCCTTTCGAATCGAATGTGGTAACTGTTCCAGCCCTTCCAACAAATTCTCAATGCTCAAATGGGTTGTGAAGAACGATCAAAGTGCTTCAAAGCTCTCCTCTGTCAGACGCCCCTTTTCTGCCCTCATTGTCAAGTCAACACGCCATTCATCGAGGGTCTTGAAGATCGAGCTTTCATTCTTGAATTTGCTGAGTCAAGTTCACGTCCGTCTCTGTCTATCGCCTCTTCATGTCGTCCCGCCTGGAAGCTGAGCGCCTTGGCAGCCCCGTGCCGGCGCGCGAGCTCGCGTTCGTGCTGCACAAGGGCCAAGCAGTCGTGAAGAAGATGGAGCAGCTGGAGCAGCTGCTGGTGCAAGACGCCGTCTTCAACCACGAGAAGATGAACTACCTTACGCGGGGCGAGCAGTACCAGCGCTCCATGCAGATGTCGGCCCGTGTGGAAATCCTGGCGCGTCGCCATGGACTCAGCGACGAGGACACGGAGCAGCTGCGCCTCGTCTTCCAGGGCATCACGAGCTGCTCGGCGTCCACGACGCTGCACACGCTCATGTTCATCAAGAACCTGGGGCTGCTCTTCACGGACGAGCAGCAGGCGCAGTGGATGGAGATGGCCAAGCAGTGGCGCATGGTC
>JAABLK010000340.1:0-33046 GCA_012295415.1 Phytophthora chlamydospora
TCTCAAAGAGACGCGGACAACCCTCCGACGCGTCCAGAAGAGGCTCCCGAGCCGACGCAGAGTCTTGTCGTTGGGCGTGAGACGCCATCGAACGACGCGGAGCGTCCTGGCGAGTCAAGGCGTCCGTTGCGCCCCCCGCCCCCACTACTTGGTAACGAGGGCGCTCAGTACTTCCACGTTGAGAGGCTGNTGAAGCGCCGGGGCCGTACCGGCCAATACCAGTATCTGGTGAAGTGGCGTGGCTATCCAGAGGCTCAAAGCACATGGGAGCCTGGAAGCCGCCTCGTTGAGGACTGCGCCGATGTCGTGGACGCTTATGAGCGCTCCCACGGAGCCGGTCGGTGTTAGCGAGGACGAGAACACTTCGTGTTTCTATCAGCTGGGACAGCCAGGACTTCCGGATCTTCTGAGCCACCTCTTCGAGGACCTATCGCTGCTTGTGGCCGTCGCTGAAGGCGTACGCCTCGTACACACTCTCGTCGGGACGGTGCTTCGGGTTTGAGTGCTTGGCACCGAGCGGCGGGTCCGTATTGACCCCCCATGTCCGTATCGGACGTCTTCCCGGGGCCTTTGCACGCTTCGCATCCGCAGCTTGTATCGTCTCGGGCTCCGAGAGCCGTTCGGGTTGATGCTGGTCACTGGAACACATGCGCCCTGGATGCTGCTAGCTCCTGGAGCTTTCGCAGCGATGGCAGGTACATGCGTCAACACCTTGTGTCGATTGCACGAGGTGCGCGACTGCCGCGACGGCTCCGGGCTGTGGCCGTGGCCTTCGGGTGCCCGACGGGCTTGGACGGGAGTCTGCGGTCTTCCAAGCGCCCGGTGGGCCGGGTGTTGGCTGCAGCGCAGATCGTGGAATGAGGCGTTGCCTCCTCCGTCGCTGGATTCCCCCCTGGGACCGGTGTTTCCCGTTTGGGTGTGGGAGGGTGTAATGGGGCCACGCTGGCCCACACTCTTTGCCGAGCAAAGAACTTGTGACAGGGGGAGACCCATTGTTCTTCGGTGTGGCACACACATTGTTCTTCAGTGTGGCACACACATTGTTCTTCGGTGTGTCACACACAGCTTGGTGTTTTATACACTAAGTGCGGTTGTGTATTCCACACTAGATATGATCCGCACTTAAGGCAGATGATTGACGGAGAGCCATTCATTGGGAGGATCGCCAGTTTAGACAGGGGTTCAGTATGCAGATAGTTCACAGTAGTTAGAACCTTACAAGTGAAACCAATACAGTCAGTTTAACTCTAATCAAGAAGTTCGCAAGTTCGCAAGTGACTTCTGACCGATGGTGTTCCGGACGGAGCCTTCCGGACAGAGACATTCCAGACGGCGAAACATTCCGGAAGGTGGGGGCGTCCCGCCGGGTGCTGATTTGTACCCACTAAATCCTTCCAAGTTCCAACTATACTCAAGCCAAGATGTTAACGACCGACCAAGACGACCGGCGGGATCCGCTATGCACAACAGCTGGTTGAAGGCCTGGTAAGTATTCCACTGAATTGTGAGTCCCGAACGACGATCGTGTTCGGATACCCTATAGTAAAACCAAGATAGCGTGCATGGAGAGCCTATAGCAGAGGCCTCCAACAGAAACTAAACATAACAGAGAGTTCAATTTGCCACCAAGGGCACAAGTGTTTCCAGGCCCCTTCCAATTGGTTTGGCGCACGTCGAGCAACACCGGATAGCCACCGTAAGCCGGGGACCCGTACACGTCTGCGAGGCCAGTGTCTTGGTCGCGAGTGGTCAAGAGGATCGTCGCGGAGCTCTCCAAGAAGTCAAGGCAAGTTAAGAGGTGATCCGGACGGTGCGCGTCCGGAAGTGAGCCTGCTTATATCATAGTCCAATCGGAGAGTCTTTGCGGACTCCCGTTTCATATACCTGCGGTTCTGGGAGGATAGTTTTGTAGTCATTCCCTGGAATATCTGATCGAATAGACTACTGTGTGATAGGACTGTATATTGTGTTTCCGAAAGTTGATCCACAGTTTGGACGATATCATTTTGGAAGTTTGTCTTCCGGAAGGAGTTGATTTGTCTCCATCCGGAAGTGGTGCGCAAAGAAGGGGTGCATCCGGATCCGACCAGTGTTCCGGGTGAAACCAAGTGAGACTGGTGTACGGACCCACCGCTCAAGGATCCAAAAGAATAATAGCGGTTGTATATAGTGCATAACTCTCTGTATTTGTTGTTTATCTGTGGGAAGGCTTTTGTTCGTAGGTCTCACCCCAGCTAACTGCTTCGTCCGGAAGGAACGTACGCACTCTGTATTCTTGTATCTGATTGATCGTATTATAGATTAACTCACCTTGTGAAATCCGGACTTCTGAAGTCAAACGACTCCGATAGGGATTATCACAAGGTCACACGCCAGCTGCATCCGGACGACAAGTGTCCATCCGGAAGCAGTTCTGACCCGTCCGTAAATTCCGGAAGGGAAAACCGGCACTGTACCCCTGGACGAGACAGGCGTTCACCCTCCTCGCCTCACCTCGTTGCACGCCCTTGAGCAGCCGCTCCGCGATCGCGCGACGAAGTTCCAGGCGCTGCTCTTTACCAATTCGATGTCCTTTTCTGATAGCTCGCTCAACCTGGGCTAGGATGTCGCGGAGTGCTTGGTCGCGACGCTGCTGATGCACTATCCAGACTTGCTACTGCTCGCCGAGACAAGCGCGCTTGCCAACAGGATGCGCGAGGTTATGGCTCCGCGAGCCATCGGAGAAGGGGAAGTGCTAGCCTGGAGTGCTGCTATTCGTCTCGCCTTAGATCCCCCTCCAGAGAAGACCAGACCTCCCGAAGAAAACAGCGAAATCGCGGCAGTGCTCGAGCTTGTGAAGCACCAGTCGAAGCAGATCGAGGTCCAAATTCTGCAGAACAAGAGGCTTGAAGAGCGAATGTCAGCCATTGAGACTCAGCTACGTACGCAGATGGGTGAGAAAACACCAAGCGCTCGACCTGGTGCTGACCAGCAAGCGCCCACACGGACGCCACAGCAGGGCACAAGAGCCATACGCTCGAATAAGAAGGGAACGCAGTCGCTTTCGGGAGTCTGGTACGAGTGGTTTACAGCCGAGCCGCGCGTGTATGTATCGCGTTCTGTCAAAAAGACCACGTTGTACGAATTCAGACACGCAGTAGGGTTCATGATGCTCTTCTTACCGACGGGCTTCGCGCTGGACGAAGCTTCCGCTGCGTTTAAAAGCGAAGTGCTTTATTGGCGAGAAGGCACAGTCGAACACGCTTGTATTCTTTAAAGCCAATGGCTCGTCAGCACTTGCAGCAGGCACCGCACTCAAAACCCTTCGCAAACTTCACAAGACAGGGAAGCTCGACAGGCACATAGCACAGTTCCATGAGCGTGTCGACACTGGAGCCATTGTAAACCCCAAGCCTGCCGCTGCGCTTCCTGCGTTCATCCGCCTTAGCCCCAAGCAATAACCTACATACAATAATGCACAATAACACGTGACGTAGTGAATTGAAGACGATGGCCGGTTTCGAACCGGCCTGCAGCGAAGCTGCTCCTCCACCCAGAGGCACCGTCACAGGTAAGCACAGGTACGACACGGGTGCCACAACCAGCGGCACTGCGCATCGGAGAGAGAGAGAGCAGTGAGGCGGCAATACGCATGCACACACGGTATACTTGGACGACGTCTCGAACGTCGCGCCCGGCGTCACCACCGGCGAAGGGTTCACCACGGTGCCGTGGCCACCTCGTACTGCGTCCTGCTCGCGTGGATCCGTCGGGGCATCTTGGCTTGCTGGGGGTAGCTCCGAACGACGACTGGCGGCTGAGCACGTGGCAGCGATTGGTGTTTGCTAGCTGTGTCACTAAACAGAAACAAATGTTACAAAATAGATTTTGACCTTCACCGGTACTACTCCGTTCCAGAACTATTGACAGATACTACTATGCGGCTTGTTCCAAAACTACAGGCAAATAATAGTACTAGTTTCACTATGGGCAACCTCCCCAGATCGATTAAGAGCGGGCAGAAACGATGCTGTTATAGCAGAGCATTTGATGCTGAGGGGAAGTCGTCCCTCCCGAGCCAACTTCGACTTCGACATGTGTCGAATCTTGAATGTGTTGTCGCCGTCAGCAGCAACACAGTCGTCCATCACGCATTGTAGCGTCAGAAAGCCCGCGTTCAGAGCTTCAGGAGGCAGCTCGTTGAACGCCACCTTCACGTTCGCGGGGCATCGGTGCTTCTTTTGGCGGTAAATTGGCGAGGCGAAATCTAAAATGACAACCGACCAGACCAAGGTGTGCGCAGCTCTCAAACGTATCTGCTGGCGCCAATTTCCCGAGTTTCGAGAAGCTCTACACACCAGTGAAATTGGCGCGCTGAGGTGGATCTATTGCAGCCTATTGCATGTGTCTGCTGCGAATTTTATCCGATTGCAAAGCCAAAATTGCGAACCTGCCAATAGTTCTGGAACGGACTGGTACTGGTTAGGACGAGTGGGAATTTTTACGGTATGGAGTACCGTGCGACAATGGTGGATTGTCTGACTTTGCGAAGTTTTATGATTTTGGCACGTGTTGTTGCACCCATCTTGAGACGGGCGCTCCATACAAAAAAAAAGTAGGATGTCGAAAAGTGCTTTCTGCCGATGACGGGTGTCATCTTCGCTTCGCGTCGCGTCGCAAATGCAGTCGCTGCACTCCTGCGGGTAATAAGATCCTAAGATCTGGCCATTACAGTGCTCGGCTCGCTGTTGAACTCGGCGCTGGGCTCGCCTCCGCATATACCGCTGCGGCCCTGATTCGCGGACACCCCACAGTGGGTTTGCTGTGGCTTCGCGCGAGAACGTGTTAAAAACACGAGAAAAGGCAGAGATGCACAATAGTTCTGATTTTGCGACGCTAAAGCGTGAAAATCACAAAACGGTGTGGGCGCGCTGTCGTTCACAATAACGAGACACCTCATGAGATTAGACTGAACAGCAATTGTTGGACTCGGTGTCACACAGACAATCTCCAATGAACGGACGAAATCCCAGAGAATATTGGCCAATACAAACACTTCTGCTAGCGGCAGAATTGCATTTCTGCCGGCGGCATTGCTCCACACCGTTCAGATCACAAGTCAACAATCCTCCCAACACGAAGGAAGTTTAAAACAAAAAAGACTTGCCTCGATGCCGAGACTCATCGATTGGAGCGAGCTCGCTACAGCTCAGGACAAGCGTGTGATAACTCTCGAAGCGGAAAAACTGAAGACCTACAAGACGACAAAGTGTCAATCAATGGCGTGCGTTGTCTGTACCGACCCATATCCTCATCTCATGAGGTATCAGCTCTTCGCGTGCAAGTCGTCTGCGTGCTCCCGAGCGATGCCCTACATTGACTGTCCATGGCGCGGAAAACTGATCACTTGTCTCAAGCACCAGCTTGCCTCGCTGTTTGAGCACGGAAGACACGTAACAACCGTAGCGTCGCCGAAGGGGTCGTCCATGTCGGCTCGTCAGAAGGAGTACTGCAAGTCCCTAGCGGAACAGCGATTCAAACCAGCGGATTCAGCGATTACTTCGACACCAATTCAAGTTATCGGCTGAAGCAACTCCCGAGTTACGAGCGGTGCAGAACTGCGTCAACAACCATGCCCGCAAAAATCTCGGTAACAACGACGTGTATGACGACATTGCTGCATACGTTCGCGAGCACATTTTCACTGGGTATGAAGACGAGTCAAAACCATTCACATTTACGTGGAAACTTGACGATCATGGACAAGCTTCGGTGGAGACGGCAGCGATGCGGATCCGTTTCTCGTTGGTATTTCTACGAAGACGCTACTCAAGCGTCTCGATCGGCCGGCTAATTCGTTTGTCCTTCACATGGATGCAACATTTAAGCTTACACAAGTCGAGTATCCCGCATTTGTGATAGGCATATCGGATAGGGGCGGAAGTTTTCATTTGGTCGCCATTTTCGTGGTATCTCGTCGGTTGACGAACTTTTACGCGACGGCATTGGCGTCGCTTCGTCGGATGTACACTACCGTAGGGGGGAAGCCAGTGGAGCTCTTGTATGTCGTGGGCGATGCTGAAGCGGCTCAACACAACGCATTCGAGATGGTGTTCCGATGCGACTCGAGCTATACATACATCATGTGTTTCTTTCACGTTCTCCAGAATGTTCACAAGAAGCTTCCTTCCGAGTGTGCTAGCAGTATTCTGCGAGATATTTACGACATGCACTTCAGCATCAGCGAGGAAGAATACTGTACTCACCGTGACAGAGCTCTCATGAACTGGAAAGCCGATCCTCGAGCGGCAGCTTTTGCGTGCTACTTCGAAGCCCAATGGTTGAAAGGGCAGTTCAAAAACTGGCAGACTTTCCACACACCCGCTGCGGATGCAACCACGAACAACCCTGTTGAGCAGTACAACAAGGTGATCAAAGCGGGACTACACGCTCAATTCGCGGACCAAGCTAGGCCTTCTCTTACGACTGTTGCGTGACTGCTGCTTGGACGAGTCCGCAAATGTGCGACCATTTCAGACAACGATCACACCGACGGATAAGCTAGTCCGACGAGCTGCTCAGATGATGCGGGACGGTTTACTTGTGGAGGTAGATTATCATACAACGGCGCTTGCTTACCTTGCCGAGTTGCAACGTGGCGCGACGGTGCACGTATTCTCCGCGCCCCCGCCAAGGGTGTTCGTCGAAGCGCGTCAGAGATCAGAAGAATATTTGGCCATCACAGCGCAAATGGGAACGAACTACTCAAGAATGGAAACCCTACATCAACCGCAAGGGGGTTGGGAGGTTGACGATGCACTTCGATGGTGCCCATGCAAGTACCACCAAAAGTTTGGATCGTGTGTCCATTTGCTGTGTGCATTGCAGCAAAGGCAATTTGTTGGTCCAAACGGCAAGCGTATGATGGCAAACAGAAGAATCACACGAGGAAAACAATCAACAGGTCGACCACTTCGAGCAGGTCCAGCGCTAGCTTATCAATAACATTTTCTTTCGTCCCCCATCATCAATTCATAATTTTCTTCTACAAAAGTTATATATTCTTTTTCCTTGTGTTGCCTGCTTTCGATCGGTCACACGGATATTCAAAGGTTAAAGCAAACGAAGAAGAAGAAAATATATATTCTTGTTATGCATTGACAAACGATCCTACATTATTCGTTCTCTCGGTTTTATTCTAAACAGCATCGAAATAGTCCTTACGATTCGGTATTCCACGAGGCTTTCCGAAAAAACGGTGGCTGGCTTCAAGCAGAGGCGGATCTGAGTCTCCTTGACGGCTTGATTTTGCGCACAGTGTATAAGCAGCATCCGCTGCATCTCGGTAATTCTGTTCCAGCCTGCCGATTCTTTCCTGGGAAAAGGCTACGCTGTACCTCTCGTCTAATAGTTCGGGAACTGGGTCAAAGCTGGTTACACCGACAATGCCAGCAAGGGCATCACTCACGCGGACACCAACTGCCACAAATGCTTCCTCACTAGTCTTTGCGGCATCCTGCGAGCGCGAATAAAGAACGGCATGCCGGACAGCTGCAGCCGCAGCGTTTAAGAGCGTGGACATATCGCCATTGTTGTAAGCCGAAGTCAACCGGATGAGTTCCTGCGCGGAGGTCTCTTTGTGATACTTCGACCGTGCGTTGCTGAGTCGGGCAACCTTGTCGTAAAGTTGAGGGTCGTCCTTGCTCAGCGGAGTGGTGTGAAGCTGTGCGTTCGAAACTGTCGAAATTGAAGTCCTCGAGTCAACCATCGCTGCGCTGCTATCAATTTCGAGTTCGTTTCCATTGGGGTGAGTTTGGGAACGTACTTGTGACTTCTTGAAGCGATCGTCTACGATGCCGTTCGTGCTTGTTGGAAACGTTTTGTCTAGATGCTGTTCCATGCGGATGCTACGCTCTGAATCTGTCAGGCCGAGCCAGGCTTTCCGAAGACGTACGCCGCCGCGACCACGGAGCCACTTGTTGTCTCTCTTCTGCCGTTCTCCGTCGGGCAAACGCTTTCTTTTAGCCGTATAATCTTGAGCGTACAGGTTGCCAAACTGCTCTGCAAAATGCCATACCGCGCCATGCACCCGCATTGTTGCCCTTCCAGATGATGGTAAGTCTAACAGTGGTGAAGCACTTCTGCACTAAGCTAATTCTGCACAAGTGTGCAGGAAAATGTATGGACGGCAGCTGGGTGCAGAAGTATGCTGGTTTGGCGTAATTATGTTGTTTTGAACTAATTATGCTGGATGTATCGATTGGCTAATTTATCGAGAAAATACCCAATCAAAATGCATTAAAAAGCTTCAATTATAACCCCAAGGTTATACGGGTTACATAACCTTGCTCCTGCAATTTTCCGACCTACAGGCGCATGTGAATCACAACTCGTCGCCACAGCTGACTGTGACGTCTTCACCCGCGCGAATTGGTTTTGTAGTGAACACAAGAACTTTAATGGTTCTTCTGCATCGGCATTCAGCAAAAATGCTGTTTGGAGAGCAAGAGTGATTAATAAAACGGGTTTGCCCGCCGCAATCCTTCGCGTCGATATAAACCGTGCTTCGCGACGATTTCATCTGCAGCCTTAGCGCGTATTCGCTCGTCGTCTCTTTGTCCTTGTCGAAGTCGTGGGTGGTGAGAACACCAGAGTATTCGCCAATCATGCAGCCATTAGGTATGAACTCCGTGGCACGAACCCCGTACCCGAAGTCCGTCTCCACTAGCTCTAGTCCGCGCAGCACGTGCGGGCTGTTCCAGCAAATGCCATCGCATGCGCAACTGGCAGGTGTACAGTATGCACCTGCCTCCGCATTACTGCACGCGTCTTGAAAGCAGTCTCTTAAGCACTTGCATGGATCGAGATCACCGTAGTCAGGAAACTGAAGGTGCTCGGGATTTTCGCATTCAGCGACCTTCCTGGACCCATCTGGCCAAAATGTGCTGCTGTCGGCTAACATGACCTGGCCGGTTGCACTAGGTACATGCTCAATCGAAACTGTAGTCGCAGCTTCCACCTCTGCGTCACTATCCAATCCTGTGAGGTCGGTAATCTCACCACTAGCAGGTAAGCGCTTGATATCCTTCATGAGTGTGGTTCGCATTGAGTTAGCATGATAAACAGCTTTCGAGGTACGGACAGGCTTCCTGAGATGCTTGTAGCGGGCTTTCCGAGATTTGGTACTGCCGAAGGGGTTGTTTTTCTTCTTCATTTTCTTGGCTGAAGCCTCGAGCTCGACGTAGTATCTGACGCGCTTGGTGGCGCCGTCATCTTGCTGGGCCGACTGGGCAGGGTTTTGGTCCATGAGGAGGCAGGCGGTAGAAGGATATAAGTTTGGTTTTGGTTGAATTACAAAGCTGCTGCAGACAGAATCAGTGGCTTGACATAGTTATGCCAGTGGACTTCTGCCAGTGGCCGTAGTGCGAGCTCTCTTCTAATTCTGCCAGCGACGGAAGTCTTAAGGCCAATGCACTTCCGCCGCTGCTCAATCTGCATCAGCATTCTTATCTCTGTCCCGTGTTTGGGCCCGTCGCGTGCAAATGTGCTGCAACGCATCGTTTTGTGAAATTCAGGCCTGCAGTAGTGTTTCTAATATTTTCTCGCTTCGCGCCTCGCCACACGCTTGCCTCCGTTGGCCGTTTTATGGGCAAACACCCCTCCTTTACCAGATGAGTACTCGATTCGCTCTCCATGATTTTTGGGGATACAAACAAGTAGATATCACCGAATCCGTTTCGCCCCAAACTTTTATATAGCTCTCGAGTCGTTAAGAGTTTCTCAAGACCTGCGGAAGTGCTGAACAATGGATCGAAGAAGAAGTGCAGCGACGACTGGGGCAGGAGCGACAGCATCAATCAGCAACAGCGAGTGCTGGGACTCGGTGTCATACCTCGAAAGTGCATTCCATCATGGCTTCATGCGGTTGCGGCTGAAAACGGGTGACTTTGTGTACCACGAAGACTCCCGACTAACCCGGGAGCTAGACGAGTTCTGCGACGTAGACTCGATGCATACCCCGAAGGGGCCCGTGATCTTGCTCGGAGAGAGTGGCATGGGGAAAAGCGCTTTCCTGGCAAATTGGCTGGTGCGCCGGAAGAAAATGTTCCAGAACTGGCAGTCTTCGTACCCAGAATTCATCTTCTCGCATGTCGTCGGCTGCTCAAGGCAGTCTTGCTCGGTCTCGAACCTGCTTGAACGCATCCTGCGTGAGATCAAGGAGTACTTCGAGCTGAACAAAGAGATCCCGGATGTGGAAGAACGGCTGAGTTGGCAATTCCCTCGTTTCTTGGAGGCCGCATCGAAAAAGGGTCGCGTCATTCTCGTTGTTGACGGCCTGCACCGGTTGCACACGAATAACGGCGAGAGCATTCTGAAGTGGGTGCCTCTCGCCTTCCCTCCAAACGTCCGCATCATCTTCTCCGGCACTCTCAACTACCCAACCGCCAAGTTATCCCAAGGCCTCAACGTTAGTGGTGGTGCAGGTGGATCAGCTCACACGGTTCCCCGAAGTGATGAAGGCGGGCACCACGAGTGCGGAATTGGGGGCGACTACTACGAGAAAACGAGTCTGAGTGCCCAGATGATTGAGCGGATCAAAGTCGAGGCTGGTCGTCGCAACTGGAAGCTCATTCACGTTCTCCCGCTAGTCGAGGAAGATCGAAGGCGAATCGTCAAAAAGTTTATCTTCAAAAACCTTGACAGCAACGACCAGGAAGATGACACGTCTCCAAGAAAAGGTTTGCAGCTCTTCGAAATCCAGCAAAATGCCATCGTTGGCGTGCCAATGAGTGCTAACCCGCACTTCCTGAAAAACTTCCTCACGTGCTTGTTCTGGGCCGTAAAAGAGGGCTTCAATATCCACACCATTTTCGAGAGCTGGCTAGGCGCAGACAGCATCGGACAGTTGCTGGAGTCGGTACTCCGAAGTATGGAGGCGGGTTATACGCCGGATCAAGCCTCTATGGACGATGCAATGCAGTTTTTACAAGAATATGACAGTGAAGACAACGCCCGCAACACTGCCGCCGCCCCTGCTTCAATTGCAAACGCAGCCTCAATCCGGAATTCATCATCCATTGTCGGGGATTCAACACAATTTTCTGGGCGCAGGCACTCTGTACGCCGGAACGATAGCCGCACAAAGATTGAGCTTGCGCGTGCTGCAGCCGAGGCTGCCGTTCGTGTGGCCAGCGATTCCTTGCGTGTCCTTGAGTATCGCCCACGCGAAGACGAAGACGGTGCCTCGCACTTGGGCTTGAACGAAATGAAACGGGTCAACAGCGTCCATGAAACCAAAGAACTGTTTGTGAACATGGTGCGTACGGACGGGGCTCGAATGCAGGCAGCGACAACAGAGAGCGTACCGGTGATCTCATCGCTCGATTCGTATTCTTCTGCGAAGAATGTTGCTACAAATTCGATTCTTGAAGCCGCGCAGCACAAACTAAAACGTTTCCCCACAGAACCGAGAGCCAACCGAAGCGGGAATGTAAAAGTGAACAGGCCGGATTATCTGACCGGTGGGCGGCCTGTGGTCCCCCTCGGAGAACTACTTGGCCGAGCGTTATGCCTTCTGTATGTGTGTCGTCATGGACTTTTGCTGAATGAGCTTCGCTTCATCCTTAACGCTGTCGTGACTGAGGCGCGTGGAATATATCGTCGTCAAGAGCACAACCGGGATGAAGAGGAATCAACGTTTGACCACCCTCAAGGGAAATCAAGTCTCTCACATCAACACCTCACAGCATTTTCAGAGCACGAGTGGCAAGCTCTTTTGCGTGCACTACGAACGCTAAGCGTGCTCTTCGTTCAGGAAGTCATAGTTTTGCCCATGTGCAAAGACATCTTGCGGGATGTTATTTGGTGGAGATATATCGGCTCAGAACGCCATGAGCAGCAATACCACCACTGGCTCATTCGTTTCTTCCGCATCCACCCGACGACTTTCCGGCGTGTCGAAGAGCTACCGTGGCATCTCAAACGCTGCTACCAGTGGGATGCATTGCGCCAAGTGCTCGTGAATTTACCAATGTTCCAGCTGTTGTATACTGCAAACTACAAGTCGGAGCTTTTCGGATACTGGAAGATACTAACTGATGGTCCATTGCTGAACTATGGAGCATCAACAGCTCCATCGGACCCACCCATTTACGTTATGCCCTTTGATATTGTAAAGGAATACGGCAAAAGTATCGACGATTGGTATCGCAGTGCCCGCCCGTCAACCAAAACTTTCACGGCTATCGTTCAACTTATCACACGCTTCATGCACGAGTTTTGCATGGCTTACCAACGCCCGTTGCCACGGTTTGTGCACGCACCGTTTGACCTGAAGAAGCTCTACCTGGATGGATTTCTCTTTGTCGAGAATTTGCCGCATGTCCAAACGGTAGGTAGTTCTGCCGGAGGTGCATCAAATTCTCCACTCTCGTCTGTGCCGTCCCCAGGTTCATCGTCTTTAGGGGGTATGCCCAACATGGAGAGCAGTGTGACGACTGCATCATCGGCATTATTAGCAACTTTGGACAATTTTCCTCCTCAATTGAATGTGTCAAACGCAGCGAGTGGGGGCTCATCCACCAAGGATAAAGAGGAATCCAGAAATTGTTTCTTCTTCTACCAGCGCTGGGTATGGATCCAATTTCCATGGCTCGCATTGGGACGAGAAATTATTGTGAGGGACCCCGTCATTCCAAATCCCATACTCGAAAAAGCAAATGGCTCAGGTGTCGGAAATCTCAATACGTTCCCAGGGTTGGCTCCACAAATTTCACACACTGCTTCATCCAGCTCACTGATTCCGTTGGGCTCATCTCGTGGGCGCCTTGGGGACGGGGGCGATGAAGAAACTAGGAGACACGACAGCGGGAATGGACCTGCATCCAAAGCAACAGGGTTTAACACGATACAATCGCAGGGGAGGTCGGGGTTGTTTGATGCACGCTTCTGGGATGTCAAGAAAAGTATGTTCGACCCCACCACACGCCGACCTCGAGGGGCGTTGTCCTCTTCCCAACTCGCTGCCGTGAAAAATGCCAGTGTACTGATGACATCGGCATCGACTTCGATCACGAATCAGACGGTAGACGTGATATCCCCAGAGCACCTTTTTCGTAAGAAAACCGCATACACCACTGTCAATGGCGTATTAAGCTCGTCCGTGCGTCGCCTCCCGACTGCTGCTGCATTGAAGTCTTCTGCTTCTCTACCGGCACTGCCAGAACAACAACGAGCGCTTGCCCCAAATGTAACGACGACAACAGCCAGTTGTAGCGGATCCATCGTCGTGAAGCCTGCCGCATTTACGTTGGAATCGCCATCTGCGGACAAAGCTACTTCGCCTAAGTCGCTTACAGTGCGAGTAGGTGGCGCTGCAACAACGTCTGGTCTTACATCAAAAGAAGTGAAGCTGGACAGTATTGCCAGCACCGACGCCTTCATGACAGTCGCTACTGCTTTCGGGCTGCCGGCGCACTTTCAAGATTACCCTCAGTCGGAATGGGATCTGAAGCAGTCGTACAACCATCGCATGGTTCTAAAACTCCAAACACTATACGACACGGTGAAAACGGAAGTCATTCAGAAGCAAAAGTATCTGCGTGACGTGAAGCGTAAAATTCGCGAGACTGCTCGGCGATACGATTTAACGATGCGGGAGTGCGATATGGCCAAACACGCCGCGGAAGAAATGAGCTCTCGCCTCGCGAAACTCGAGCAAGTCACGAAAAACATTGACCACCAGGAGAAAACGCACCGAAAACTCATTCGTGGGTGTGAGATGTTTCCAGCCTGCGCACCCGCCCACTTTGAGGCCAACAAGAAAGAGCTGCGCCTCCTGCAGATGAAGCTGAAAGATCTTCAAGCCGAGAAAAAGGTTCTTCACATGAAGAAAGCACATCTGCAAAACGAAGAGCTTCCCGTTCTTCGAAAGGCAGTAGAAAAGAGTAAACAGTTGCTGTCTGCCGTCGTCGATAAGCTCGAGCGTTCTCGTAAAAAGGTAGCACATGACCAGGCATCATCTGACAAGCTGTACCAGCGACGACTTGAGATGATTGAGAGCGTCCGGACTGCGACCGGACAAGGTTTGGACTCCACAATGGAGGAAGAAGCGCGCAGACAAGCCCGCCAAACGTTTAGCGCAACGACACGCTCGCTTGCCGCGAAAGTGGCCCTGCAACAGTGTGAATCCATGTGCGAGAAGATCCAGAAGGCAACCGGTTTCTCTAAGATGGAGCTCATTCTTCAAAAGTTCACGCGGCGCGAGGAGCTGAACGCAAGCTTTGAAGAGCAAGCAAAGCTGTATGAGGCACGCCTGAAACAAATCAAGCTTAATCAGGCCGAGCTAGAAGAGCAATTACATTCACTGGAAATCTCCCAAGCCACCGGATCAACGGAAGACCCCCGTGTGCTCGAGCAAAACCTGCGAGCTGCAGAGGTGGAACTTGCGCGTACCGAGTACACGCAGTCGAGTCTGCTCACGAACTCAAAAGAAGTGATCGCTGGTGCGGCGCGAATTGTGAAGCTTATGGGCATCACGAATTGCTCCGACCCGTATCAAAACGCGATACCCGCAGCTCGCCTGTGGCCACCTCCCGTTGGATACGAAGGCGAAAACAGCCTGACGTCGGAGTTCGAGACGCTGGAGCCACCTGCCATCACAGCTTTACTGCAGCTCTGTCAGGACCGAGCGACGCTCATGATCGACGCGGTACGCTCACTTTCTCTATCCGCCCTCACCACTTGTGCTAACTTCACCGTCTTTTCCTCGTTTCTTTGGTCTGCGCAGATCGAGGGCGCACGTAGCGACCCGGATATCAACTTCTCTCTGGTGCGGGGCGTCTTGTCTGTATCTTGGGTGTTGAATTAAAGCTGGGGTCTCTGACTGGTTTGGTGGTGTCGCTTTCAGATCGCCGAATCGCCGTCACGAAATCGTCGCCGGACGATGCGCGGCGGGGAGGAGAAGATGGCGGCGCGCTCGAGTCGCTATCGACGGCCGCCGCCGCCACTCAGCAGCGTGACGGAAAAGAGCAAGGAAAAGGAGCGTGTGGGCTTCGACCGCGGCGCGGTTCCTCCTCTGGCAGCAGCCAACGCGGTACCGCTGGCGCAGGCGACGACGCCTGGAGACACGGAAGGCGAGCAAGAGCAGGAGCTAGATGTCCTGTCCAGAGACGTCATCAAGGCCTCCAGCAGGAGCAAACTAGCCCAGCGGAAGCGCGGCGGCAGCAGCAGTGTCGGGGCCGCAGTCGACGTTGACGGCAAAAAATAATTAATAATTAAAATGCGCGAAATGCCGACCAGGAATAATTGTTTTCCGACGACCTGAACATGAAGGGTGAGGGTCCGCGCTTGGTGACGCACCTGACGGCCGCGTTTAACGAGATCGAGCGGCTGAAAGACGTCTACTACACGGCGATCGAGCGACTGGAGACGTTCTCGCTGCCGAATCTGAAGCCGCCATCAGCCGCTCAGTGGTTCGAGATGGTGCGTCCGACAGCCAAAATGCTAACAAATGATATCCTCACCCACCTTGTTGTGGCTGCTGCAGTACCTTCGCGTCGTAGACTTGGGCGTGCAGATCCGCCGCGGTGAGATCCGCCACCGTACTGCGCAGCGATTGGCGCATCCGTGCATGCACGAGACCGGCATCAAGGGGGCGGTGCACTCAGGGCTGGGCATCGACGACTGGAACGCCATCTATAACAAGCTGAAGGGGAAGCGGAAGCTCGCCAAACAAATTCAGCTAGAACTCCGTGTCATGCAAATGGACACGCTGGACCGGGACGTCGTGGGGTCGCTGGACAAGCGAGTGTCACGGTGCCTCGACGACTTCTGCAGACGCAACAGCGTCTTCTACGACCGCCTGGAGGTAAACGGGGAGGACCCGCACCAAGAAATGCTGGTGCTTGGTGGCCCAGGAGCTAGCGTCTTGTCCAAGGTCACGCGGACGTGCTTTGGGCCTGAGAATTGCTCGTGCGAGGAGGACGCGATGCCGTGGGAAAGTTTCCATCTTGAATCGGGCGACCCACACTCACAGAACATATCGAAGAAAATGGCTGGCGTTGCTAGAACCTCACAAGGAGACGATGAGGGCATGAGGGCCATTAAACGGCAAATGGGATTCGAGCAGCTTTCGCGAGAAGAAAAAAACGAAGATGCAGAGGCACTAGCTCGTGATATGGTCGAGTTAGCGCGGCACCGGAAGCCTCAAGGTCGAGGTAGTTCTGCCATAGCGGTACAACGTACGCCACCATCGGCGCTAAATATCTACCTGAAGAAGGTGGGCGATTACCTTTGGATGCGATGGGCGAATACTCACGGAAACTAACATTTTCATCTACGTACGAACCCAGTGCGAAGCGAACGGCTCGGAGCCCAAGCCACAATTCACCGAGATATTGGCGGTGAAGAAGGGGTCGCATTTCATAAACCTATCTGGTATTGGTTTCCACTCAGCTGAAGACCTCCAGGACCTGGCGGATATTTTCTCCACACCCGGCTTGCCTCCTGTGAAAGAGCTTGACGTGTCAAATGGGTTTTTTAACGACGCAGCCTTCCGGGCGTTGAGTCACTTGTTGCAAGTACCAATACTGCGTCAAAGTGTCGAGCGACTAAGCGTCCGCGGCGTCGCAGTTCCGCAGCGCGCTGACTTCGCTGTTCTCCTTCGACTTCTCTCCAGTGAGAACATCATCTCTTCGACTGGATCCCTGCCCGGACTCAGCAGCTTGAAGACTCTGAATTTATCGTTCAACACGCTGTGCTACGAAGCCATGGCTCAGCTCAAGCCTCTTTTGGCCGGTCTCCCGCGTCTCGAAGATCTCTCATTGGAATCCTGCTTCCCAGAACCCGTTACTTTTCCGGACTCGGAGTCTTCCTCCAGCGAGGAAAGCGTCCGTGCCGCTCTCGCGGAGGTTAGCACTCGACTTGACCGCCTCAATTTTGGCTCCAATTGCGTCGCCATTGAATCGCGCTGGCTTGAGGCTCTCTTTACACCAGGGAGCACGTTGCAAAAGCTAGATCTGCGTGGAATAAGCAACTCCCCTGGCAGTATCAGTATCGTTGTTGGAGCTGATAGTATGGATGTCGATTGGCAAGCCGACGGAACATGGGACTTGCAGCAAGTTGACACGCTCAAGTGGTCCTCCAATTGCAGCGTGCTCTCCGAAAAACTTCTCCTCGCTTTGTCTGCCGAGTTGCAAGGCGCGTTTGCACAGTTGAAGTATCTTGATATGGAAATCATGATTCCCAGTGGCGAAGGAGATGACGGAGCGCAAACAGCTAGGAAAGTTGCAGATGCTGTAACCCGCCTAGCCGACTATGCGGCCTTGAGGTCGTGCAGGATATGTATCTACGCTCGTGCCGGAACCATTCCGCACAGCTTGAGTGCTTCTATGGGAAGGCTTTTGGAGGACGGCCTGCACGAATGTGAGACTTTGTCGCTACGTATGCCACAACTTTACCTCACTCCGGGCGACGTTCGCGATTTGTTGTCTTGTGCAACCGTGCCCAAAATGAAAAAGATGACCTTGGCCGTAGGGGTGGCTGGTGGCGCTCGGGCCGAGCAGAACTATGAACCATGCTTCCTGAATATGCATTCGATGCAAGAAGTTACACTGGAACTCCACGCCCCCATCGAGGAACAAAACTACTCCTGCACTGCTATCCATGCTGCATCGATTGCATTAGCACGCGAGTTAGAGTCGTCGTGGTTGAAACGTGATTTATCAGTTGACCACTTCAAACAAGGTGAGAAGAGTGGATTTTGCCGGAATACCGGAAAAGTGGATCGATTCTTCGAGATATCGGAGCAGCAGAAGGCAAGCAAGCGGATTTATCGATGCCGGTTTATTGCCACTCCAGTGCCAATATAGTCGTGCTTGCCAGAACGTCATCCATCGCTCCATATTGTTGTCTAGGTTTCTCCTCCCATGGAAGATAATTCCATACGCGTTGCCTCTAAGCTGTGCATCTCGCGCAAGAGGGCCTTTGCTTCTTCCTTTTCGGGTCCCTGCATGTCCAATAGGCGGTTGCAGAAGATTGTCGCCTCCGAAAACTGGTCCAACTGCTTGTAGTAGTGCGCTAGAAACAGTATTGCCGCCAACGCTTGTGGAGTATCCACACGGATGTTCCCGCCGCTACCTCCAGGTAGCACAAGCACCTGTCTCTCAGCGTCATTGCTGCGCCCCGGACTTGACGGTACGCCTCCCTTACCTTCTCCCTCACCACGCAAAAGTGACGCTGGAACGCTTCGAAGGCCGAGGTGCATCTGGTAGAACTTTGCAGCATCATGCTCTTGACGTCGCGATTGATACAGGCGGCCCAGGTGATACGATGCGATACCCTCGCGGTCTTGGTTATTCACTGCGCGGTGGAAGCACGCGAGAGCTTCGTCAACTTTACTCAGCTTTTCGTAGCACCCACCTAAGGCGCACCACATGCGCGCGTCATAAGGCCGGATAGCCACAGATTTCCGGTAGTAGTAGATGCTGTACAGGAACATGTTGAGGATCTCGTAGGCCTGCCCAAGGCCATACCAAGCACGATAGTCTCGTGCGTTGAGATCGACAGCGTGACGGTAGGCTTCGATAGCTGCACTGGTGTTCTTCATCTCAATATACTCGTGGCCGATCAGTGTCCACGCTGACAGGAAGTTGGGGTCCAGCTTCAGAGCACGGTGGAAGTATATGATTGCGCGGTCGTGTTTGTTCTTGATCGAGTAATAGTTTCCAATGATGCAACACGTCTCGGGCCGGTACTTCTCCACTTTCAGTGCTCGATGAGCCAGCCGACTGAGCTCGGTTTTGTCCTCCTTGACGTACAGCACGTTTGAGTATACATCCATGTTCTCCATCCGATGCGGATCTTGCGCGGCGAGCCGCTCAAATTGCTCTTGTGACTGATCAAAGTCTCGAATATGATAGCTAGTCAGTGCCTGCTGCGCCAACAGGTAGGTACTCTGAGGGAACTGTTCCTGGAGACTTGTCAGCAGCGTACGGGCAGCATCATTTTGCTGTTGATCCAGCAAAACATGAGCCTGGAAGAGCTGGAACATCCATGGGCAGCTTGACGCCAGAATCACTTCCTCTTCCTGCAACCAAAATCATAAGTTAGAAGTCTACGAGACAGATCCGACGTACAACTAGGCTTATCAAACGCACGTTGGATGTGAACGGAGAATGAGCTGCCAGCTCCATCCAGGCAGACCAGTTCCAAGGGTAGCGTCGAATTGATTCCACGAGAATGAAGCGCGTAGTGACGTCGAACGCCAGCGTCGTGGATATCCCCTCTCTTCTAGCGTTGGGGTCATGCAGTTGCTGACGCTTTTGCTCCTCGGCAAAATCTGCACGGTGACGAGATTTCATACTAATCGGGGTCGACGATTGCACTTGGGTACTTCCGGTGCTGGTGCTGTAGCCCAAACGCTTGAGAATGACAGCGTACAGATAAAGGCCGAACCCATCGAGCAAGTTCTGCTGGTATGCAGCGCTTAGTGACAGGTACAGCTCCTTGAGGTGCGGGTTCGTGCCTTGGCGATGCAGGTTGCGGTCTACCGCTGCCATTTCGCACGAGAAGAGTAACGCACGGACGAATTCAAGTCAGGTTTTTGCACAACGTTGAGGTAACGGGCTCCAGGACGGACCTTTGCTGCTGCCTGTGACGTTCATTTCCAGATCCATCTCCTCCTTCGCCTTCTCTCCTGCCTGTTGCGGCATCAATGAACATTTCAAACCGTAAATTCACACGCAACTACTGGCACGTATCCAAGAGCTAGCGTATGCTGATAAATTTCGGCTCTTTCCGTACCAAATACAGCGCGTAGTCTCTGAGGAAGCGCGTCTTCTGCGTCTGGGTCCGCGCTGTGTCCGTGCTACTCGCGGGCCCCAGTTCGCTGTGTGATAGCATGTGGTGAGCACGGAGATACTCGCCAACGTCGAAGCAGGCCTTGGCCGCCTCGAAGCGGTCGGCCTCCGTCCAGTCCATCGCCTCGCCCTCGTCCGAGTCGTCACTGCGCCTAGCATCGTGCTCCCCACGGCGGTGTGCAGCCTCGCCCATGCCGAGCAGAAGCTCCGCTGCAAACTGCGTGGCTTGCTTCAGCCCACGAACACGCAGTTCGCTCACGGCCGCGCGCAACTGCGCCGCCACCACCGCCGGTTCCATTGGTACCTGTATCTTATCTTGCAAACTTGCAAATGTCACTATGTAAAGAGAGGCGAGGAAATTGAGTGACATTGTCTTCAACATGCCCTCTGACCTCTGACGTCCTCTTTGATTGTCTATCTATTCACACTATCGTCTTCTCCTGGTCTAGCACACGGCGAGCAACCTCCTCCGCCGTGAGTTCCGCGGGCACCGAGCCCTGTGCGAAGCTAGCGTTGCCACCTCCGCGACCGCCCAAAGGCTTCACCACTTGCTGCAGCAGCTTGCCGGCGTGAACTGAAGCCTCGGCGTTGGCGATGCAGGCGACCTGCGACCCCAGCATCACCAGCAACACGCTGTCGGGCGCTGCTTGCTCTGCCAGGAACTCAGCACGGCGCTTGAGCACCTTGGAGAACTCGCCACCTCCAGGGAAGTGCAGCGCATGAAGTTCCACTCGGGGCACGCTGATAGCGCCGTCGACGGGACCGGACGCAAGCGGGGTCGAGGGGAGCGTGGTCAGCACGTCACCGAGAGCTTGGGCTCGACTCTCCAGCTGCTTCATCTGCTTTTGCATTTTCGTGACACGCTCCACCACCTTGGCAGGCGTGGTAGACAGCTGAGCGGCTACATCACTCAAAGTTTGTGCCTTCGACTGCAAATACCGCGCGCCGGCGTGACCCGCCACCGCCTCAACACGCCGCGTGCCTGCCGCCACTGAGCCTTCACTAACTAACGCGAACGGGAAAACCTCACGTGCGTTATTCACGTGCGTTCCTCCGCAGAACTCGCTTGATACCGGCAACTTGCCTGCGTCGCATTCAGCACCAGCGCCAACCTGAACGACACGAACGACATCTCCATACTTGTCACCAAAGTTACAAATCGCGCCGCTGCGCTCGGCTTCTTCCCGTGGCAGTTCAACAGTCGTCACGTCCAACTCCGCCGCTGCAAAGGCGTTTACTCGTGCTTCAACATGTGCCATTTCCTCGGAGGACAATGCCCCAAAATGTGCGAAATCAAAACGAAGGCGGTCGCTCGTGACCTGCGAGCCAGCCTGCGTCACGTGCTCACCCAATTCGGCCTTCAAAGCGCGCTGCAGCAAATGCGTTGCCGTGTGGTGCACAGCACACCCCCAGCGGAACTTGTTATCCACTTGCGCTTCAACGGTAGGTTCGGGCCCATCGACCGGGAAAAGGAGTGCAGACGCATCTTCGTACGCCATGCCCTTAGGCAACGAACACTTCAGCGCAATCGCTTCGTCGCTGGCCTTTGTCGTGTCCTCAACGGGGATCACAATGCGCTGCGAGCCGTCCGCAGAGGCAACGGTCAGGTATCCACGATCTCCAACTTGACCTCCGCCCTCGGGGAAAAATGGACAGCGATCGAGAATCACGGTGAGCCCAGGTGAAGCTCCCTTCGTAGCGCTCGATCGCGACCAAATGTCAAGAACGCGGGCATTTGACACACTTAGCTGCTCATAACCCACGAACTCGCTGGCCAGGGCTGCTGCTGGAGCAGCATCACCCGCAGACGAAGAAGACTGGGTGTGATGTGCGGCGAATGCGCTGCGGTCGCTCGTTTGCTGCTTGTGGTCCTTCATGCACGCATCATAACCCTCGGCGTCAACCACGATTCCCTTTTCCTCTGCTAGCACTTGAGTGATATCAAGCGGGATGCCGTAGGTATCGTAGAGACGGAAAGTATCTGCACCAGACAGCATCGTCTGGGCAAGCTGGGCTTTCGAGAATGCCTTTTCAAGAGCACCACGGCCATTGCGCAGCATTTCCTCAAATGCCCTCTCCTCGTTAGAAACAATTGCGCGCATCTGCTGGAAACCCGGAGTCTCCGCCCACCCTGGGACCGCAATAGGACCCAAGATACCATCTGAACCACCCTGAACACCGAGTTGCTGCGCGTGTCGAATAGCCCGCCGGATAATACGCCGCAAAACGTAGCCGCGGCCTACATTAGAAGGGAAGATGCCGTCATGAAGCAGCGCATAAGTTGCGCGAAGGTGGTCGCTGACAATGCGAAGCGTCCGAATCTCCTTGCCCGTCCCGAAAAGATCTTTTCGAGGATCAAGCTCTTCTTCCAGAGCGCTAGTGAAGGACTGCCTTGAGCTTGAAGAGCGATGAGCATCCAGCACGGTCGCTACCTCTTGTAGCAGGGGCACAAACCCATCCGTGTGGTAATTGGAGGGCACGCCTTGAAGAACAGAAGCCACGCGCTCGAGACCCATGCCAGTGTCCACAGAGCAGCTGGGGAGTGCGTGCAGCTCGTTTTCGCCTTCGTTACGGAAGAACTGCATGAATACGAGGTTCCACAGCTCCAAAAAGCGCTCGTCAGGGTCAGCAATGTGGTCTCCAAGATCCCAAAACACCTCCGAACAGGGTCCACACGGACCCGAGTCACCCATCGCCCAAAAGTTTTCATGTTCGTCCAGCTCCAGGATCTTGTGGTCGGGCAGTCCCGCGATCTGCTTCCAAAGGCGGCGGGCCTCCTGGTCGCTATTGAGCACCGTGACGTGTAGCCTTTCGACGGGCAGTCCCAGCTCCTGCGTGAGGAAGCGCCAGCACATAGTGATGGCCTGCTCCTTGAAGTAGTCGCCGAAGCTAAAGTTGCCGAGCATCTCGAACATGGTGTGGTGGCGCCGCGTGAGCCCCACCTGATCCAGGTCATTGTGCTTGCCTCCAGCGCGCACACAGCGCTGCGCCGACGTCGCTCTCGAGTAGCCGCGCGCCGCTGCGCCGCCGTCCAGGCCCAGGAATGCCTGCTTGAAGGGGACCATGCCGGCGTTCACGAACAGCAGCGACGAGTCGCCCCCGGGTGGCACCAGCGACGCGCTGGGCACCACGCGGTGGCCCTGCGCCTCGAAAAACTGCAAGAAGCGATTGCGCAGCTCCGCGGACGGTAGCGAGTGCATGTCTCGAGTCGCCGGTCTCAGCCCAGCGCCGCCTGCCAACCGCACGCACCGGCGAAGACGCAGCATCACTTCGTCGATCGATCGCCGCACGATTTTGATTCGCAGAGCACGGGGAAACGAATACAATCAATTTCGACAGGGTCACGTCTCGCACCAGAATCGCATCAGAATCCCGTGAAGATGAACGCGCAGTATGCGGGGCAGTACCCGCGCCAGTCGGGGCCCGAGATGGAGGAGGAGATGCAGCACGTGCTGCAGTTCCTGGACACCTCGATGATCACGCCGCCGTCGGGCAGCGACCTGGTGACGCAACAGCAGCAACAGCCTCCGCTCCAGCGGCCAGGACTTCCACAGCAGCAGCAGCTGCCGCCGCCTCAACAGCCCACACCGGAGCAGCTGCGCGAGATGGCGGAACTGCAAGAGCGCGAAGGGGGCGGGTACAACGAGCTTGGCGAAGTTATCGACCTGCTGGGGTCCCTCGACGCCAACGACACGGGCCCGACGCTGTTACAGCAGCAGCAGGTTTACGGAGGCGGTAATGGATTGAACCCAGCCGAGCTCTCACGCTCCGCTGCGCCAGGAGACGTTGTCTCTCAAAGGGTACAACTGCCTCGCTCGACGTCCGTGAGCAGCAATCACAGCGGGGTGGACAATATCTCCCCCGTGGGGCTGCTCGGCGGTCCGTCCATGTCGCCCGCCACCCTCAACTGGCTGCAGACGCTCGTGCCCTCCACGAGCACCGAAAGTCTCACGGGCCTCATTTCCCCCGCCACTCTCTACAGCGCAGGCGGAGGTTCTGCCTCAGGAGTGGGCGCCATCGGAGGAATTGCTGGCGGTGTCGGATCAAGTGCCCAAGTTGATGGAGCTGCAGCGACCAAGTCTGGTGGTCTACCTCGGTACGCCTCGTATAGCTAGCTGTGGTTATTTATTATCTTTCCATTGACGTTGTTTGCACTGTAGGGCGCCGTCTTGCGAGATAATCGACTGGAAGGAGTACAACGAGTCGTGTGCGGACAAATCACAAAAGGAGCCGGCGAAATGGCGTGTCATCCCGCAGCATGGGCCGCATGCTGACCCTGCGGCAAACTCGAGCTCCCTTACTGGGAATTCCACGGGCACCAAGCTTCCTCCTGGTGGCTCACCCGCTATAGAGCTAAGCGCACAACAGCAAATGCACCTTGCTGCAAGCAAAATGGCTGACGAGAAGAACAAGCGAAAGGCACTTGTGTCTCCGGAGTACGTTCAGTACGGCAATCCCGTCTCCACAACTGCTTCTGTACCCGTGCAAGACCCAGCAGGGGGCGTCAAGTTGGAACCCAGCGTGGTGCAGTATGCGACCAAGGTTCCTGAGCCCACAGGCCGTCGTCCTTTCAAGAAATCTCTGCACCAAACAGCCGCGCCGACTGCTGAAGCAAATGTGCAGCCACAACAAGCATCGCAGGCAGCAGCATCGTCGACGGCTTCGTCCACAGATGGGAAGGAGGATGGTGTGCGTTGCAAATGCACGGGGAAATGCCGCAATGCACGATGTGCCTGTGTGAAGGCAGGACTCGTGTGTGGCGTCCAGTGCAAGTGTATTAGCTGCGCGAATCCTTTCGTGCCGATGGAGCGCGAGGGGATCGATATCCAGCTGATGGTGCGTGACGTGTGTTTGATGCAATACCTCTCCAAGATCAAAGATATGCAAGAGCTGCTGGACTCGACCGTTAGCTATGACTGCTGTGAAGGAGGGGGTGGCGTCGTACAAGTGAAGCACACGGTTGAGAACGGGTTCGCGTGTCCGCACTGTGGCGCGCACTTCACATACTCGTGGTGCAACAATCGGCTGTGTCCAGACGCCAAGAAGCCGCGTCGCCACTGCGCCAAGTGCCGTCGATGCGGTGACCACCGCAATCAGCACTGCGATCTTTGCAACCACTGCTATTTTGCTGGCGTGGCCAATAGCTTTCGCTGTAGTTGCCAGTCTTCGGGTAGTGGCAGTGGTTCCAAGACACGAGCGGTGGTGCCCAACCCTGTGCGTCGGGAAACAGACACGACAAAGAATGGAGACAGCGAGAAACAAGTTGGCCAGCTCTTTGGCGTAATTAACCCGGCTGCCGAAGGTGGTGCGCGTGATGAAAACTCGACCAACAACGGTTCAAAGCCTGGTGCAGAGGAAGAAGCAGACGACTCGTGCAAGATGCAATAAAATAAACTTGCTTTACGAGCTTCGTCCTAAAGCGAAGATCTGTCTGCCTATTATGAAATGAACCACAAGACAGCAACGAAAAGTGCCATAAGGAATTGGGACGCACAAGCAACACTGCTGGACCGTGCGGTGTTTTCGAGGCTCGGCGTGCACACCACCAGAGGCTTGTCTGTGTCTGGGTCGACGGCGTTGTCTTTGAACGGCGAGCCCGGATACGGCGCTCGGTAGTAGACCAGCTTTTGATCCTATCACGCATGCAATTCAGCATGTCAGATCTCTCCGACAAAGCACCGCACGATGTTAACTTACGACCCACGTGGTGCTGATCTCGGCCGATCGGGCGTTGACGTACTTGGGGTCTCCGCATCTCCATAGATCACTTGAGTACTGGCATGCCGTCATGAAGTTCTCGCAGACACTGCGACAGAGTAGCAAGCTTCGACCCTCGGTATCACAACGCGGGAAATTGAGCCAGCAGAAGTAGTTGCGGAAGGCGTTCTCACAGTCGGGGTTGTCTGTGAAGCGAGGCGTGATCGCGCGGGAGCCGCCCCACTCGTCTGTGTCGTCGTCTGCCATGGTGGTGTTCATCTCGTAGATCTTGCGCTGCATGAGGAGCTTGGTGAACATTTGCTCCACGAAGCGATCTTTGGTGAGAGCCGAGTGATTGTACCAGAGGCTCTGGTAACGAGGCAGACACGCCGTGTAGGGAACGACGGCTTTGCAAAAGGGCAGCAACAGGTCGAAGTCCGTTGGCTCCGTGCACTCGCCCGTGTCAGCGCCGTCAAGCATGCACGCGCTGCTGGCAGACACGGACAGCACGACAGCTACCCACAAACGCATCTTGACTCTTGACGGATCGCGAAGCGACGCGATCGCTCACCACGAACACATATACAGAAAGAGCTCGTCGTTGCAGCAGCATGTTGAATGAGCTACTAGGTGCTAGGAGTGTGCTTTGGTTCTTTTAACGCACGAAAGCATTGCCGACATGAAGGCAGCAAACACGGGCGCAACTCAAGTGCTGTAGTAGTTAAGCTGCTGCAGGACAACTGTAGCCATCACAATTCGCACCTATACGAGTGCATGCACCACACAAAATTCGCGGCCGAAAGTAAACAGCGCGAGTTAGAATTTGGGAAGGCGAGAACCATGAGCCGGATGCGCGACGAGGACGAGGAGGAGCTGGACGAGAGCTTCCAGCACGCGGACATCCCCAACACCTTCCGCGAGCTGCGCGCCTGCATGACGTGCTCGCTCATCAAGACCTTCACCCAGTTCTACGACACGGGCTGCGAGAACTGCGCCTTCCTGCAGATGGCCGACAACCGCCAGCGCGTGGCCGAGTGCACCTCCGCCTACTTCGAAGGGTACGCCGCTTCTTTCTGATGGCATGCCTTACACTACAGCTATGCTTGACTGACAGTACTTCCCTTCGCTTTCTGCCCCAGCATGATCGCCATGATGCAGCCCAAGGAAAGCTGGGTTGCCAAGTGGCAGCGCATCGGTGCGTAGGAGGAGGTTACTCGGATGTCGCTTCTCGGGGACTAACTCATGTATGCTGTATTGTATACATTTCTCTGTGGGTTGTGCAGTCCGTCTGATCCCGGGTATCTACGCCGTGACGGTGTCCGGGGAGTTGCCCGACTCAATCAAGCGGTTCCTCGAGGACAGGAACATCCCCTATCGCGTTCAAAACTAGCTCGTGACCAGAGGTTAAATAGTGACGCTACCTACTTCTTGGAATGGGTCTTTCACAAAGAGTTTAAGCTGTATTTAACTTGCTCTAACGCGTTGGTAGAATACTAACCAACACAAGGCAACTTATCCGAAGCCGCATCACATGGCATATTACGCCTTCTCTGTCAAGACAAATTGACGTCGAAATCTAAACGACTCCCGCGACTCCTGCCTTATGTGGGCTTTGGAATCAAGCCCGTCATGCTGTTACTCGTCGAGCTTGATGCGCCAAGCAGTGCAAAGGGCTTGGCGTGGCTATAAAACTTCGCCGCTGCAGCTAAGACCGTGTTGTCCTCGATGGAGACGCACCAGAAGCTACAACTGAAGATACAGGCGCTTCCGGTGGTAGAGTCAATTTAGGTGAGGAGGTCTTGGTAATTGCAGACCTCGTGGGCGTTGCAAGTGACGATTGAATGAACGAACGTGGCCGCGAAAGAGCACTTGGTGGTTTATCGATACTGCTTGGGGTCACAACTGGGCTTCGCTGTGTCATTCTCGACGATACATTTTCGATAGACCAGCACATTTTCGGCTTGCCCGTGTGCTTGCTACCGTAGGGTTTTGTTAGCGCTGCATCAAACGCGAGCCCCTGCCTTGGATCCGTCCTCCCTTGCAGGCTTCGGTGGTAAGTTTGAGAGATCTGTTTTCAGTATACTTTTCCGGGCTGCCGTATTCACGTCGCCTACAAAAACTTCGAAGACAAGATCCGCGTCGTCTGGACTAGCATTAGACATCGCTAGGGAGAGATCCTTGCTCACTAGGTACAGACACTGCTTCTACTCGCTAAACTTTGCACTCCTTCACTGGTAAATTAGTTGTTGCTGTTGTTGTTTTTTGGCAATTGCGGTGGGCAAAAATATATGTAGATAATACAAGATCTACGATGTCAAGTCATCGACGAGTGCGAGTTGGTATTTGCCTTCCTGTTGGGCTTTACAATACTGCGTACGCATGGCCATCTTCGGAGACAATTGTCACCTCAGATCTTTCGCAGGTGGAAGCACCAGCCGCCGTTTGCGGTTGCTTCGGTGACTTGGAAGACGCACGAGGCATAGCTATCCGTCCGCTACCGAAGGTCAGACAAAATCTCGCGACGTTTTGGTGGCCATGAGACTTGGCTAGCGCCACGACGTCCAGACCACGAACAGTTTTGTGATGGATGTTACCGCCATGGTGCATTAGCAGCTCACACATTGGGATGCTTCCGCATTGTGCTGCCAGATGCAGGGGCGTCTTGCCGTTGAATGTATTGGCCGTGTTCACGAAGGCGTCAAACTCAAGCAGAAGCTTGAGCACAGGCAAAGCCTGACATGCGACGGCGACGTGGACAGCAGACACGCGGTCTGTATTGCACAAGTTCACGTTGGCGCCGAACTCCACCAGCATCTCCACAATTTCAAGGTCTCCCAATTGCACGGCTGAAAGCAACGGTGACACACCGTTAGCGTCAGTCACATTTGCATCAGCTCCGTGTGTAAGCAGCATCGCCACAATACTTCGATGTCCACCGCGGCAAGCAGCGTGAAGGCTCGTCAGACCATCTTCCATCACAGCGTTGGGGTTGGTGCCACGATACAAGATGGATTCGACTGCGTAAGCGTGGCCAATTTGGCTAGCCACGTACAAGGCGAGCTCCCACTGGCGGTCCTCATTCCAGCTTTCGAGCGAAGCGCCAGAACTTCCAAGTGCCCGAGAGTCTAGCAAAAGATGGTCTCGAAACTCCTCGAGAAATGAGCAGATTGAGGTCACCTCGCTGTTGGGCATCTGTAGCTTTGGGAGACCAGGCAGCAACGTCTGCGGTGTCTTCACGTTGGAGGCACGCGAAGTGGACATGGTAGGATTGCGCGCGAGAAAAGCCGTATGCTGTCGAATACTTTTTCCGCGGTAGTACCGAGATCGACGTCCAGTAGGCTGCAACTTCGTTGCTTTTGCAAATGACGATTGATGCGGACAAGTCATGCACTTCTTCCCAGTACGGTCGATTCCGAGGTTGCCACCATTCACGTTGAGCTTACCAGCCATCCCGGGCAAATTTTCCAGCTCGTGAAGTTCAAAATCGGAGTCGTCGTTGCGGTGGTCGTTGGGGCTCGCATCGTCTTGTCGGAGGTAAAACTCGATTCCAGACTCATGAAACGCACGTTGCCCCGTTGGAAGTGAGCTGTCACAGTCTTTGTCTGTGTTCCACGTCTCGTTACTGACGGTTGCGCTTCGACTGCTGCAGCTGAAGGCCGTGCTGGTCTCGCTGAGCACGCTACTACCAGTACTGCTGAATTGGCAGTCGGTCTTCATGATCCGGCTAGCCGACTTCTTGGAAGAAGGTAGCTGCAGCGTTGAGCGTGGTCCAGCGTTCGTATGACGCTTCTCGCTGAAGCCGAAGAAGGCATTCAGAGCCGTGAGCACGTGGCAGTTTTCCGAGTCGTCAATACTCTGGAGAAATGCTCGGGGAAACGTGTCAAAGAGTCCTCTAACGGTCGTGATGAATAGCTCCAACCCCTGGCGGCGGTTCTCCACTACAGCTGGTGTGCTGCGCTTCATCAATAATTTGGACGGGAACGGGTAGCTCTTGAGGAAGTAGTGAAAGCTGCGAAACGCGCAGTTCCAGTTCCGGCAGCGGCAGGAAGATGACAATTCGTTCTCTGTTCGAGAGTGGCAAGAGTGTGACAGCGACTGAGCCGATCGCCGGCGTTCCAACGCGTGTCGGTCGCCCGTATGGGTGTTGGAGTGCGCTAATGAAGCGGTCGAGGGTGTTTTCGTGGCGCGGATGAGATCTTTCCAAAGCTTGCGGAACTGCGAGTACGACCGCATGGCGGTGATGCGCGCGCCAGAGGTGTTGCCGACCATGCTGTCGTTCTCGTCGTCGATCTCAAGCAGAAACTGCTGCGAACTGGTACTGGTGATCGAGGACCAGTTCCGAGCCAACTCTTCCTGTCGAAGCGGGCGCTCACGCAGCTCGATGGCGAAGACATGCTTGCCTGCGCGGACCTCGTGAAAGGGCACGGCCACCTCGTGTGTCTGCAGCCAACTCATAGTGAGTGGGTCGAGTTGGGGAAATAAGTACCCGTGCGGAGCAACGGGTGAATTGGTAAGTGGGCGGGACCAACGGGGTCTGCAACGCCACTGACGCCATGAACCCGTCGCCGCACGCAAGTCTCGGCTTTCCAGCAATCGTAATGGGTCCAGACGTCTCAGCCCGTCCAAGCTGATCCGGTCTGCTTTCGCTCTGGTTCAAACTCAGGAAATTGGTTTCATAGTTTCATTTCGGGCTGCTCGTTCTTCCAGGAAAACTTTTCGATTGCGATACTAATGGTGAGCCCGTGCACGCAGCGATAGTCGACGACGCTCAAACGCCCTCACGATTCTACAATTGCTGCAAGCAAGCGTCAAACGTGCGCGGCATCCTGTCGGCACTTGCACCAACCCGTCACCGGCCCGCGCAGAGCTCCTGGTCGTGGCTGAAACGAACGTCCCGGGCGTTGGCGCTTGTCAGCCCTTGTCCTGTCCTTCGCGCCGTCTGGTACGCGTCCTCCGCGGCGTTGCGCATCGCGATAATGCGTGCCATGAACGATTCTTGCGTGGATTCTCGCCTCGTTGGCGCGGAGCAACTGCGCTGTTCGCGAGGGTTGACGACTACCACTGAGCCCTCACTGATTGTGATCTCCTCAAACTCGTCCATCTCGTCGATTGCTTCAACTTGCTTGGGCCTTGACAACTCCATCTCAAGTTTATCCCAGCGATTTAATCCGTCCTCTGTCTCGCTATCGCCAACTCCCCACGTATTGACGCGCTGCCGACCAGGTGCTGCTGCTTCATCCTTTCTCGTCATCACGCCTTCGCTGTGGGGCCTAGTAATTTCAGGCGGTTGTTGCTTGGATATCGATGGCGCCTCCTTCACTACTGGCAGGTCACGCCGTCTGCAGTTATGCACTGGTACTGATCCAGGTACGGTGGAAGTGGTGCAGGTACTCGACACGCCCATTTCGCCAACTCCAAAACCTGCCAGCACTTCTTGCCTTGCGGCGTCATAGTTGTCCAACTGGCGTGCGTGTGTCAGGCAACTCGTACAGAAAGCGATTGATTTCTGAACGACCTTCTTGCTCCCAGGCTTGGCAAATGCTAAAGTCTTCTTCACGGAGCACCCTGCGCAAACGACTGTCGAGCACAATTTGCATTCTGCAGTACTGCTGAACATGGTGAAGGTCTTCGCGCATATTGGACAGCTGCGCTGGCGGTGGTGGATGCTCATCGCTCTCGAGGGCCTCTGCTGGCCCGGCGAATCTGGACTGGAACGTAGCAGCCACAGCAGCTTCTTGTTTTGAGCGAACACGCTGGCCTTGCTGCCGTACATGAGTGCGAGGGACGCCGACTGCGTGGCCACGCTTTCGGACACGTTGCCGTTGGGGTCAAAACGGGCCTTCATGTACACGTCCACGCTACCCGGAGACTCGGGTGTTTCCGTGAAGAATATACACGATGAGATTTGAGCGCGCATGATTTTCTTGTCGTCCAGCGGGCCGTATCCGGGCACTTTGACCGAGTGCATGAGATGATAACCCACGCGCTCGTGCATGCCTTCACGAGTCAGAATCCCAGTTGCCTCCACGAAGACGAGATCGCGTGGTCGGACCAAGGGGGCAAGCGCATTATGGGGTGTTCCCTTGACAACCCACTTGACGCCTAGAAAGCGAAATGGGTGTGCAGCGGACGGCCCGCGCAACTGGCAAAGAGTTTCGCCGTCGAGCAGCGTGTCGTCGGTGCAAGCAGTCTTGAGCATCATGGCCGAGCCGTCCACCGCGACGGCCCCGTACATGACTTCATTGAGCGAGCCTCGAACAGCACCGACCTGTAGCAACGTCGGCATCTTCTGGCGAGGGCGACCTTGCGTGATGGAGCTTTCGACGATGCTGGCACTCTCCGCGCGGCTCCGGATTGGAGTCGCTGGCTGGCGCAACTGTGCTGATTGGTACAAGGAGCTGAGCTCTGCGCGCTTGTACATTGCGAGCTGGTCGCAGCGGCGAACGAGTTGCCAGCTCCGGGCGTCCACCGTGGGTCCGCTCTGTCGATGCGCGTCGTAGTCCGCGAGAGCCTTGTGTATGAGGCGGTGTGCGAGAAACTCCAGTCGGTCGCGCTCACTGTCCCCCATGACCAGCGGTGGGAACGGAGCGAAAGCCATCGGGAACCTGCCTGCCATGGCGCTCGATCGATTGTGGTAACAGCCAGTTTCGCAAGGCAAACTGTAACCCGTTCAAATCCCAAGATGAGCGGGCAACGTGTTGCTGAGCGCAAGCAAGATTTGTCATTCGCAAAACGTGATTGCGATTGCCTGCGCTACTATCATCGCCGATCGATCGGATAAGCCTTGCAACTTGCACTGCAGGAAAGGCTTTTGGCTGCAGATCAAGAGGAAGAATACCAATCCGATTGCAGTGCAAGCTTTTGAGCCTTTACCTTCGCGGTTTCGATCCCGTCTATCCATTCACTAGTGTATCTCGCTTATACGAGGCGTCTCTCGCCCTCCCCCTCCCAGTGCGACGTCGCGAATATGTCGGTTGTCTTGTGGTAGGCCTGCGCGCTCGGTGGCGTGGCATCAACCGGCGGAGTCTGCGGTGGCTGCTGCTGCGATGCAAGGTGTTCCCCTCGAGCTGCAACGCCATTCTCAATGGCGAGCAGGTCATCCGAGTTGAACATCTCACTGGGTCGCGCTTCCTTGCGGCTCCGGAGCCACTTTCCTAAAGCTTTCACTGCGACGTACCCCACCCGCGCGAAAAGGCAAAGCAGAACGAGGGAGTTAACGCAGATAATGATCTGAGAGATCAAATCGCGAACTCGCTGTGGAACGAGGTCGGGTGAGACCAATACCAATGTGAGCAGCAGCATCACGATGCGAAGGTACGAGGTGAGCATACCGATTGTAACACAAGCGCGGAGGAAGCTTTTTTGCGGAGAGCGAGGAGGTCGAGTTGGTGGGACTTGGACGGCGAGAGGGGCGATACCGGAGGAGGAGGAGTAGTAGTTGTTGCTGTTGAAAGCAAATTGAGAAGTGATTGAGATTGAGCTGAGAGCTTTACTGATCGCCCTGCGGCTAA